>JASAMV010004098.1:0-172825 GCA_030248065.1 Rhynchonema sp. JSB1_4
GACAGCTCAGTGCGATAGACCTCGGTGTAAACTTGAAACATTCCACGTTAATAACAGGCAATGTTTCACGTTTACACCGAGCTACGCCGACCGAGTTTTCGACCGAACTTTACACCGACCTTTACGCCCAGCTGACCTTTACACCGTTTCGAAAATTCCACCCTAGGAAACACACGTACTCTACTGTATATCGAGGTGGGTATAATTTTCCATTGGCGGCCAGTCAGTTAAGTCATTTTTGTAGTGCAGCCCTCTTAAAGAACTCAGCGTTTCCACACTTTTCCAGAAACGAAGTATTTGGCGACGACAAGTATTTGCACGTTTTTTTACCATGACAGCCTGCTCACAAGTCGGTACGTGATCGTCAGCTTTGGTGACTAAAATCACTTTGGTGACTAAAATCAGGCATGTCCAAAAAGCCAAGCGATTTTATTTTCAGCTTGGATGCCCGTTCCAGCACAATTACCGGATTGTCCCTCTGGCTTGGAGTACCTGTCGGCCATCGATCAGGTTCTCGTACATCAGGTATTCAATTTTCGTCAAACGAACAGTCATGACTACCTATAGGTATATTAAGACCATTAATGGTCATTAATATTCTAATTAATATGGTCATTAATATGATAATAATCTTTGATTTGGCCTGTATTCATGCCATCAACGCACATCTTCAACTCTCTTGCGTCAACTCGCAACCCTAATGTCATTTATTATTTTCTAGCGCTCGTTCGCGGCAGCTTAAGACAAGGGAGATATCCCTAGACTAGACTTTCGCTGGACAAAAGTAATGACCATTTCGCAAAGCAAAGCAAGCAAGAAAATACTTGTCGTCGCCAAATACTTCGTTTCTGGAAAAGTGTGGAAACGCTGAGTTCTTTAAGAGGGCTGCACTACAAAAATGACTTAACTGACTGGCTGCGATGGAAAAATTATACCCACCTCGATATAGAGTACATACAGTGGGAACTCTGAGGCGAACCAACATGCTGTGTTTCCTAGGGTGGAATTTTCGAAACGGTGTAAAGGTCAGCTGGGCGTAAAGGTCCGGTTTATAGGTTTTCGGGGTCGAGAAACCCAACGGTGGCATTGGTTTTCAAAATCGGGAACTTTTCGGAGCCAGAACCGGAACTAGAACCGGAACTCAGTATTGATCAATGCGAATAAATAGTGTAATAGTGATCTGATCTCCAATAATGTGTCAGCTGTTTATGTTTCTGGGGTCGGGGAATCCGATGGTGACATCGCTTTTTTACCTCTGACTTGGTTGAGGTCTGAAACAGTAACATGAACACAGTCAAACCACCAATCAAGTCAAGGTGAAACTCTACATAGTGAATTCCACTGTAAAGTGAACGAATTGGAATTATCAGTGTGATCATATGTATTTTTCGTCAACCGAATGAGAAAATGTGCTTACTCGATATAAAACAAAAATACAAGAAGAAAAATGCCTGCTGTCGCGCGGCAAGAATCAGGATATGGTTCTCGGTATCATGCTGGTCGCATATTCGCGCGCGCCCACCCGCCCCACAACACCTATACAAGATACTCCCCAAAGTAAAAAGATATCAGTGATTACGCACAGGAGCAAAAGGCGACTAAAAACATCACCGAAACAGAAGAAAATCATAAATCACAAAAAATTAACAAGATATAAAGAGGGGGCAGTGCATTCCATTTGAAAAGAGAGTTAAAAGGCGATACGCCATCAAGGAACCATATTGCGGCCAACGCATGATCGGTTTGCCCACTCTTTATGCCGTTACTAGCACGAATCGAACCTGTGACAGCTTGCCGTCGTCGCCTCATTGCGCTATTGGCCGCAATATGGTTCCCTGAAGGCGCATCACTTTTTAATTCACTTTTCAAATGGAATGCAATGCCTCTTTCTAAATTCTGTTCATTTTTTGGCAAATAAGCTTTTCTTCTGTTTCGCTGATGTTTTTAGTCGCGTTTTGCTCCTGTGCGTAGTCACTGATATCTTTTTACTTTGGGGAATAAACAATCTTGTATAGGTGTTTTATATGCGACCAGCATGATACCGAGAACCATATCCTGATTATTGCCGCGCGACAGCAGACATTTTTCTTCTTGTTTGTGTATACTGTACTGTGTATTTCTCCTTCAGTTGTGTTTCCCATCCACGTTGTCTTTATCATTAACTACAGTGTCGTTTCCATTCACAGCAAGGTTCACATTTTTGTACAGATCCATGCGAACAGCGCGATCAATTGGTAAACTTCGTCGTTAGTCAAATGCAACAAAACGATCATTCACACGATTGGTAAATTTGCACGCATTATATATAGAGCACAGATTGTGCTGAAACATTAGCCGAGCATGGACAAAATGCAGCGCATGGTGTAGCAGCAGTTATTTCACGTATTTCTTTTGTCCAATTTCCAAACAATAGTCTACGGAGCACTTTTTGTCACGGCTCCTCATTGCACTGCACATCTCATTCCAGAACATGAGTTATTCGATCGCTCAATTTTCACTTTACGGTTGAAAAAGTCGGACCCAAAAAGTGGCAAAAAGCAGTTTTGGCCTAGATCACAACAATACAGTAGTTTGGTCAAAAACGACTAGGCTTATCGTGCGCAGCTGATCGAGACGCTTCGAACGAGCCCGGACTCGTTTCAATCGGTTGAGTCTATCCCGAGATAATTAACGTGCAGCAAATCCTTGCGACAGCAGAGTTCGAACAGTGACGGGACCCTGGAAATCACGATGATGCCTTGAAGACTGACCGTGCAAATGATAGGTAGGGGAAAAAAGTTCCCCTACCAAAAAACTGGTAGGGGAAAAAAGTTCCCCTACCAAAAAACCGGTAGGGGAACTTTTTTCCCCTACCACCAACTCTAGATACTTTCCAGTGAATCATCGTGATTTCCAGGGCCATGTCATCTGCTGTCGCAAGCGTTTTGCTTCAAGTCCTTTATCTTGGGATAGACTATACCGATTGAAACGAGTGAGGGCTCGTTCGACGGGTCTCGAGCAGCTGCATACGATAGGTCTAGTCGTTTTTGCAGCATCAACTTGTCAGTTGTGCCAAAGACTATACTTTACACTTCATTGCCACGATTTGTTCAGTCGCAAATGGAAAATTGAGCGAATGTGAAATCATAATCTTGAACGATTTTTCATAACATCTTTTGTATTCTCTTTGCATTCCTTATCATTGCCTTATTCATTTTGTCTTTCCCATTCACTTTGCCGTTCCCCTTCACTTTATTCTTCCTTCACATCAGTGTTCGCGTTTTTGTACGGCGTCGGAGCGAGCGCTATCGATAAACTTCGTTGGCCGTCGACCGCAGCAAATTGGTGTTTCAAACGAGTGGTCAAAGTGCACGGGACCAACTTTTTGTCAGCAACTGCAGCCCGTCGACTCCCAGCCTCGTCGACGGTTGATTCGACGGAGCTGTGCGCAAACATTCGATTCGCCAATGGTCGGTGTCAGATTAACAAAATGATGTTTTACTCAACGTAACACTGTCAACTTGGCAAAATGATGTTCTACTCAACATAACACTCAAGTTCATGCCCCAATACTGGTTGTGCCTGAGTTGAGCGCATCAAATTTTGACGATCGAACCCACTGATGATGCGACGTTCATTAACCTGGGGTGGCGAAACGTGCGAAACAGTGCAAAGTATAGGCAAAAGTCGAAGTAACGCGAAGTTTTCAGCGTGCGCTGGCGTGCGCTGCCTCTGTTTTAGCACTAGGAAGTCGCGTGCACGCGCGGCCCCGCGACTTCAACTTTCAGCCTAGAATTACACCCGGTACTGTATGTAGCATGACCTGACTACGTCTGCGCTTTTTGAGTGTAGTCACGCTGCGTGTTCGCAGCAGCAGGGCTCTAATGCCATTTCCGCCTCAGCCAGCCAAAACCGTTGCCATGACTAGGGGTGATATTTTCGAAACGGTGTAAAGGTCAGTTGGGTGTAAAGGTCGGTGGAAAGCTCGGTCGACAGCTCAGTGCGATAGACCTCGGTGTAAACTTGAAACATTCCACGTTAATAACAGGCAATGTTTCACGTTTACACCGAGCTACGCCGACCGAGCTTTCGACCGAACTTTACACCGACCTTTACGCCCAGCTGACCTTTACACCGTTTCGAAAATATCACCCCTAGGAAACACAGCATGTTGGTTCGCCTCAGAGTTCCCACTGTATGTACTCTATATCGAGGTGGGTATAATTTTCCATTGGCGGCCAGTCAGTTAAGTCATTTTTGTAGTGCAGCCCTCTTAAAGAACTCAGCGTTTCCACACTTTTCCAGAAACGAAGTATTTGGCGACGACAAGTATTTGCACGTTTTTTTACCATGACAGCCTGCTCACAAGTCGGTACGTGATCGTCAGCTTTGGTGACTAAAATCACTTTGGTGACTAAAATCAGGCATGTCCAAAAAGCCAAGCGATTTTATTTTCAGCTTGGATGCCCGTTCCAGCACAATTACCGGATTGTCCCTCTGGCTTGGAGTACCTGTCGGCCATCGATCAGGTTCTCGTACATCAGGTATTCAATTTTCGTCAAACGAACAGTCATGACTACCTATAGGTATATTAAGACCATTAATGGTCATTAATATTCTAATTAATATGGTCATTAATATGATAATAATCTTTGATTTGGCCTGTATTCATGCCATCAACGCACATCTTCAACTCTCTTGCGTCAACTCGCAACCCTAATGTCATTTATTATTTCTCGCGCTCATTCGCGGCAGCTTAAGACAAGGGAGATACCTCTAGACTAGATTCGTGGGACAAAAGTAATGACCAGTTCGAACCGCAATTTCAGGTAGTCGAGCTGCTTGAAGCGTTCACGGGATGGGAGACCAAAAATAAATATGCTATCAAAAACGCCATGGGTCAACAGATCTACTATGCATTTGAAGAGTCACGCATTTGCGCCCGATTCTTCTGTGACGCAAATCGCGGCTTCACCATGCATGTGGTCGATAATTTTAATCGGGTTTGGTTTTGCGGTGATTTTGTTTCATTTGTGCTGGTGTCAATCACTGTAATTGATCCGGTTCTGTCAGGCCTACACTGGACTTCTACGATGACAATCCCGGGGCTTTATTCGGCAGTCGGCGGGAAGTCGGATTTTGAAAGTCATTTTTATTCCCAAATAGAGCCCATGGAGCTTTATTCGAATTTAGAGCCATCCACCGAATGAAGCCTCGTGTGAAATTTTTGCAAAATGGTTCATACCCGACAACAAGAGGGTTTTCTGTCGCATGAATACTGTGTTATGATCGTATTGTGGTTTTGTATGAGATTGAAAAAAGCGCGCCCAAAAACTGCAAATTGTTATGGAACACATTTTCCAACTCCCGGGGCTCGAATTGAGGGGAGCTATAACCGAAAAACATCGGAGGGTAACGTGACTTTTTGAATTAACGTGTTATTTAGAGGCACACAGTAAACAACTTTTACGCTGCGATCGAAAATTAGTGGCGTCATCAAATTATCAAATCTATACTGCTAAAACAGGAAGACGTATGCGTGTACAGTATGTGTGTGTGTCTGTGGCCCCCGTTCTCTTAGGTGCGGACGGGTCAATTTTTACGGGTAGCTTTGGGTATCTAACGGGTCTTCGGGGGGGGGGGGGGGGGGCGTGGCAAGGCACGGGCGCGGCGCTGCAGCCGGGCCGTAGGCACCGGTCCCGTCTAGTATTGTTTGTGAACAAAAGTTACGCGACGAAGGCCAGTCCGGGACCAAACCGAACCTGTCTCTGTGTCTGATATCGGCTTCAATATTGTTGGAAATAAATGTTAAAATTTCACAGCAATTCTTTGCGCAGGAAGTGATGCGTGTGGAGCGCGAATTCAAATGTTGCGCTTGTTGTTCGTGGTTCGCCGGCTGTTGCAACTTGTGCTCACACAATGTCACCGTTGAGGCGCCCCCAGGTGCAGAACCGGAGGGTTTGAAATAAATCTGAACAAATAATATCAACTCTATACAGTGTGCCCTAGCCAATATGATGCCTGTTTTGACGATATTTCGGTTCAGAATATAGTGCCGACAGATAGCTTTTGATTATCACTTTGTATTATGTGCACTGGTGGTGGAAACGCCTGATCCATGTTCGGTTCATCTCACTATAAAAAAGTGGACTGCTTCAATGAAACAGGAAACTTGAATGAAACATGAAAGAGAAAGTTATTCACAAACCAGGCACAATAATCGGTCATGCGCGTCAGACATGTGCCTGGTGTTCACTGAATATGGAGATCACGGATGCAGAAGACAAGCCACAGCTCTACATTGACGGACCGTGCTGCACGTGCAAATGCTGTTGCGATATTGAATTTCCGGTGAGTTCCATGTAACAGAAAGGAAGTGTGTGCTTTTGAAACTAAAAATGATGTCCATCACAAGGTGCACTTGTAGATTTATGGAAACGACCGTTCGACACAGGTTGGCATCGTTACCAAGCAGTTCTCTGGCCTGGCGCGTGAAGTCTTCACTGAATCAGACAATTTCGGTCTCATCTGTGAGTTGGCTTTGTTTTTGCAAAACAAGGAGTGTTTGGTGAAGTGTTCAGTCGAGAGTGACCACTTGGTATTTTCAGTCCCAAAAGATCTGGACGTCAAAACAAAAGCGACGCTGATCGGTGCTCTGTTTTTGATAGTTAGTTCCGTAGCATTATGATTCTACATTCAAATGCTTGAATCTGCTTTGACTCATGGTCATCTTTGTGCTTTCGTAATTCCAGGACTTCATGCAGTTCGAAGACACAAATCGACCACAGAACACGAATTTGACATGATGTACGCGTGCTATTTATATCAATACCTTCGTATACCGCGTATGTATAGTTGCATGCCAATCGACTTTGGGTTGTTCCTGCTTGCTGAATGTGACCAATGGAGGGCATGTACTCTGAATCGCCCATCACAAATCACCATCGGCAGCATCCGGGCAAAAATGAAAGTATATCCACTTCTGATCTCCCCCGTGCCGCCGATGGTGATTCGTGATAGCCGGTGCGATGTACAGTATATGATCTCCATTTGTCAGATATGGCATGCCCCAACGGCTCTTCGTCGATTGGCATGCAACTGTATTTTGTATCCCTCACATACTTTCCCATCAGGGGGACATCGAGCCTGAATCACATACTGCAGTGTTTTGTTCAGTATACAGTACGTAGACATGCGTATTTGGGATAAATTTTTTTATTTCAAAATCTCAAAAACAGACGCGTGTCCGATAAGCCCCCAGGGGGTTAGTCGAAGTTCTCCGGTAGTGATAATCTCTCCGTGCTGTCAGAAAACGATTGTAATTTGGACAGGAGACGCTAATTAAAAAAAAACAAGAGCCATGGAATGCTCTTTCATATATACAATTCACAATATACAATACAATTCAACTCTGTGCAATTTGCATTATATATTCAAGTGCGCCATTACGCCTGAGTATGGCGTGATTTGACGAGATAAAATTTGTAATCTATGACTTTTGTACTGGACTTGTGGCTCAAGGGCTGCCGTGTACCTGGCATAGGTGGTGAACCTATGCGGGTGTGCTTTGAAGATATAAAAAACCAAAACTTGGATGCGCCACATCATCATTCCTCCCAATATGCACCGTTTTCTATCGGCTCTTCATTCTTTCAGAATTTCGTGCCTGTGAAGAACCGATCAAAAATAGATTCTTGGGAGCCCGATCAGTTTTCGATGGGTTTTAAATGAGCTCGAATCGAATGGTCATAGAGTGACACAAACCAACACCAGGAGGTAAAAATCTTTGGAAAATCATCCGTGCCGGTTGTTTGTGCTCAGTGGCGCACACAGGATTTCGAGTCGGTGTGGGTATATATGTATAGTTTTGGAAACTTCAATTTTTATCTGGTGCTTTTCTCATTTTTGAAAAGTCCTCTTTATCCAGTGCTTGGTTTGAGTTCGGCGATTTTAAACCCAATGCCACGAAAAATACCGTATGCCTATGGCGAAATTTTGGCAAGGCTTGCACGAAGCGAAGTTAATTTTCGTTAAATTAAAAAACGGACGCATAAAATTTAAGTTTTGAAATGTATAGGAGTGGAAATCCTGCGAAGTAGGTGATCTTTTTTCTTCGTCTTTCCGACATGGTATTGAATACCTCCTCAGCGGCCACTTTCACCAAAAGTGCGTGTGACGCGGCGCGTGGTTCCGTGTATCTCCTTTGCTCTAAATTTTGTATGGTAAATTTCCAAATTCGCTGCCGCACAGTAAAATACGCCCCGCATAGTTAATGTCAAATTCTAAACCTGAACGCTAACTATGCGCGGTTCTGAAACATTGCGCGCAGCTGCCTGGCTGGCTGGCAAGCTGCGTGTGTGTTGGCTGTCCGAATGTTTCACAAGCTGATTTTCGGGTTTAGAACCTGACATTAACTATGGGTCGTACTTTACTGTGCGGCAGCGAATTTGGAAATTTACTATACCATTATTGTGATCTTTTTTTATCATGAATCTTCATGACAATAGGACAGCTGGCCACGAGAGCTAAACCTGCGCAGGGCGCTTTTTGCCAGCGCTGCCAACAATATGCTCTATCAGGTCTGGGCTCATGCGTTCTTTCAGGCTTTGGCTAAGGCTTAGACTGTCAGCCAAGAAGACCTGTCCAAAACAAGAAAAAAATTGCAAAGAGTGCAACTTTAGACTTCGAGAGAGCGGTGAGGTTCCAACCCGCTAATGGCACGGATGATTTGTCAAAGATTTTTATCCTCTCTTCAAACCAACGGGCAGGCAAGTGCATCTATCTTGCTCTCTCCTTCCTCCGCTTCATAAAAAAAGAGATCGGCTTGGCGCTTTGGCGAAGATCGCTCCATCATGATTTGAATTTTTTCGCAGTTCGTAAAAATTGTATTGTCCTTTGAATGGAATGGACGCAAAGTCGGTTGGAACTGGAAACTAAACACTGAGCCTATGTGATGTCGCTGCTTAAAAGACCACCGCACCAGCAGGTGAGTGTGAACGTGAAGGGTAGGGTACCGTTCCTCTGCCACGGAACTTGGAAGTAGGTAATAATGCCTACCGTAAAAACCTAAATAGAAGGGGGGGCTCTATTAATTCACTGACCCCATTTTGGGGGGCTCTATTACGGGGGGGGGCTCTATTCCGGGGGGCCTCTATTAATTCACTGACCCGAACCTGAAAAAATTGTTCCCAGAAATACCCCCAAACCCCTAAAAAGGGGTTTGAAAGGATGTTTTTTCGCTTGTAATCGCATTTATTCGTGTCTAATCGTCAATAAGAGGCGTATTATGTGCTCTGAACGAACAACAAACGTGCATAAATGTACCTATGTACCACAACCACTATCACGCCTTAATACACTACTGTATAGGGGATGTTACTTAGGGGGGGGGCTCTATTAACTCACTGACCCCATTTTGGGGGGCTGTATTACGGGGGGGGGCGGGCTCTATTCCGGGGGGGGCTGTATTTAGGTTTTTACGGTAGGTATTTGGGGCAAAAAATACCGATTTTGAGCCATTTTGAGTCAAGAATGTCCATTTTGGGGTCGATTGTTGTTGACGATAAAGATAGATATAGGTTGGTCCCAGAATTTGTTGACGATAGATAGATTTGCCCATAAGTGTTGCTGTTGACGATAGATAAATGAAATCAAAAAGTGTTGACGATCGATAGATGAATTTGGGGGGGACCCCCCAAGTACTACCATATTGTCGGAAATAGAACCCCCCATTAATTGACCCCCATTAGTTGAACCCCCCTAAATGGCTCGAAATCAAAAATAGAACCACCCCATTAATTGACCCCCCCCCCCATTAATAGAACCCCACCCCCAACCTTCACCGCACCACAGATTAGTGGTATGGTAGGGCTGTGTTGTTGTGTCAAACGTTGTTTAAGCTTGCGTACACAACAGAACACAGCTTTTTAAGCATAATTGCCGCTGTTGAAGTTAAAAAATACCGAAAACAAGCCATTTTTATGGGCATTGGCATTATTAACAACGATTTTTTTCGTCGGGGGGCCAAATGAAAAATATAACCCCCCCCCAATAATTGACCCCCCACAAATTGAACCCCCCAAAATTACCCCAGTGAAAAAATAGACCCCCCGGGTTCTATTTCCGACAATACGGTACCCCGTGTTTGAGCAATTTTTGCTTTGCTTGTGGCTTGTTAATTACTGCCTGCGTGTTTCAGCCAGGCACAAAAAGGGTCGCTTTCAGCTATGTTAGACTAGACCTTCCAGAGGTGGGAATCGGGCCGGGTTACCTCGGCCCGGCCCGACGAGGTCCTGGGGCCGGCCCGGCCCGCCCCGGCCCGACTTCGAAAAAGTCTGCCCGGCCCGGCCCGATTTTTTTCGGTCCGACTTTTTCTGTCCGAATTTTGAAGAATTTTTTGCTGCAAAAATTACAGTTTTTTGTTTAAAAACACCTGAGAATCATAGAAGTCGGTCCTAAGCTGCTGAATCGCAAGAAATTTTGGCTAATTTACCGTATAAAGTCATGATTTTTTATTGAAATTCGATGATGTCGGGCCGTTTCGGGCCGACCATCCCGGCCCGGTCCGGCTCGACATTCCGAAAAGCCGGCCCGACCATTCGGGCCGAGAACCTCGGGCCGGGCCGGCCCGATTCCCACCTCTGAGACCTTCTTAAACCGATTGTGTAACACAGGTTCGAACCCTTGAGAAAGTTTTTCCGCCATTTCAGACCCAAAAAGCACATTTTCTCGAAAAAATAGTTGAATTAACAAATGACAAGTAAAGCAAAAATTGCTAAAAAATAAGTGTTTTTTTAGTTCGGAATTCCTAGAGTACTGGTAATTTTCTTGGATAAAAACGTTTTTTTTCCGGAAAAAAAAATTTTTTTCTGAAAATATACTTATACCGTAATTTTGGTCCCTATACTTCTACTCTACCTTAGTTCCCGTGATCGCCCACCATGAAAAAATTTTTTTTCTGGTAAACAACGGAAAAACCGTTTTTTTCCGGAGCCAGATGAATTTCCAAAATAGATCATTGGAAAATTACCGATTAAACGATTAAAAAGAGGCTAAAACAAGGCTTTTTGGGCATACAATACACACGTGGCGCTTGTTAAGCCATACACAAGCAAAGAACTGCCTGCGCTGCCGACACCCGATCCGATATCCCAATCCCTCTAGCCCTACTTCCCTGCCAATGCCAAATCCGTCAGCAATTTTGTATTTTTGACAAAAATCCCTGTTTTTTTTCAGTAAGATAAGTCACTTGAGAAGCTTGGGGCCGGCCCTGCGCGAACCATAAGCCCAAATCACGGGCCGGCCCGGTTGCGACTTCTGGTAGATTTTTGCAATTTTGTTCGATTGTGACCGTTTTTTAGCTATTTTGACAAAAAGGGTACTTTTGGGGTAAAATTTGGGAAAAATTTGGGGAAATATCGTACCTGAGGAGAGGGCGCGGGCAGGGGGAGATACTGTACCTTTGGGGGGTTCCCCACCACTTTATCCCTATTAAGATTAATGTTTGTTCCAGCAAATAGTCAACGTGAGCGCGCCCACCGAACTCAACAATACGCCCGGCCCCACAGCGACGGTTGTGCCGATTGTGACTGCATCGTCAGTTGGCTCGTCGTCGAACGCGTTTCTGACGCTGCAACAAGTCGACACGCCTTCTGGTCGGTTTTTTCATGCATTCTTCCCTCTGGTACTTTAGATACGTGGAACAAAGACTACAACCGCTGATTTTTCATTGTTTCCTGATTAAATTCTCGTGCTGCTTCAGGTCAGTGCTACTTCCTGATGACGCCGGATGTTCTGGCGAAAATGAGTGCATCGAACAATAACCACAACCAAAGTGATGAGACCATTGAACAGGAAGCAGGTCAGGCCGCACAAGATGCTGCCACGTTCGTTCCGATATCGAGGTCAGTTGAGGTTTTTGGCTTATGTTTCGGTTTTTGTTTCCGTGGGCATGTGCAACGCGTATTTTTTACATACCACCACCGTCGCCGGATTAACACCAACATAAACAACACCTTGCCTGTCTAATAAATGAAACGTTTTTCTTTGCATATGGCACGCGAACTCCGTATATATCAGCTAAAGTCATTTTGACGCTGTTGTGAAAAACCCCTTTTCCTTCTGCAGCGGTGATGGATTTGTAGTTTTTTGAAAGCTGGAAAACGATCTTTAAAGCACAATTGAAGTATGCTTATTCGATTATCTATGAGTTCCGATTAGGTATATTTGTCGCTCCTGGGACCAGAAAATCTGTGGCTGACACATTGAATGCTGGGGTCGGGTGGATATAACTGTTTCCTAACAAACAAAAAAATTCGAAAACGTGTTTGTGCGCACAGAATGAACGCGACGGGTGTCGGGTCATCCGTTGCACACGGTACGTTCGTTGTGTCAACCGACACCGACACCGATCTGGATGCCTCGGCCACACAAAATGTCGGCCAACGATTCGTGCAGCACAGAAAGCTGTCGCATAATCAAGGTCGTTGCGTGCTGGTTTAATTTTTTCCAATCTTGGTGATCGAACGGGTTTGGTGCCACTAGTTTTGACCAGCGTCAAAGTTGTTTACTTTGCTCTGTATTGTATTTGCACATCTTGCACAGAATGCGAAATTGTGGGTGAAAATTGCACCTGAAATTCGGACATCTATGCGGGAATCGCACCTCATGAATTTTGAAAAAAACCGTGCTGTAAGGAAGCGACTTTCGCCCCAGTCTAAATATGTGGCATCAGTACATTTCAAAATGGTCAGATCACCAGTGAAGTACAGCTCTTGATGAGTTTTTGGCGCATTTTCAGTCGAGAAACGCCGTCGTGACAAAATCAACGAGCAGATATTCGAACTGGCCAGTCTGTTGCCTGACGACGGAGCTGAAGATGACCTCAGGACTATGACTGTTGCTAAGGTGCTTTTTATATTTTTCTGTGCTTTTTTTTATTTTTTGTCCGTGGTCTGGTTCATTTGATTTCGAACGAATTAGAGCATTTCGTCACGACACCATCAATAATGCAAGCGCTTACATAATAACCTAACTAAACTTAGAGAATGTCGTTTTTTTAAATTATTTTTTCAGAGCAAAAGTGTGATACTAGAAAAGACGGTGAAGTTCATTGATCAACTGAAGGACACAAACCTGAAGTTGGCTCGTGCTCACGATATGCACACCGGTCATTATGCCAAACAAAGGGGTGAAATCGTGGCATTGAGGTGGGTTCAGGAAGCCTATATGGCATTGCATATACCGTACACCAGGGTGCGGCAAGAGTAGGGGTTGGGGGTTTTAGTGTTCGGGTACCAGGTAATTGAATCTGTCTAAAAACACTGCACCGCTGAAGTGATTATTTTCAAAGAAAAACAGCATTGATTCTCTTTCAAATTTTCTCGCTTTCTTAACATCCACAATCTAGCAGTGCCTTTTCAGACAACAAGTGATCGACCTAAAACGTGAGAACGCAGCATTGCGCGCTCGATTGCCGGTGTGTGATGACAACGATGCCACCAGCTCCAATAGTCAACAACAAAGTGCCCGTTTGGTGCCGATTGTCATTTCGGCTGCTCAAAGTGCCTCCACAATTGGCGGGACGGTGAGCTCGATCCTCGCTAAGCGACGAGTGCAACAGACCTCGACTTCAGGCGCCGATTCTGGACCTCGGCCGAAAATACAGGTATAATAGTTGAACGTGTTCGATTGTGATCAGCCTCATTTTAAACATGATTTTTATACTTTTCAGAAATTGCAGTCTTCCTCATCTGGAGTTGGGCATGGCGACCACACCTATTAACTGACTAATCGTTGAAATTTCATTTGACTATGTTAGTCGAATATAATACATATACAGCTTCGGGTGCTCCAATACGGACAATACTACGTTTTGTTGCCTATACGAAATCTTGAAATTGAAAACTTGGTTGTACAGTTTTTGATAGGACCTTGTGCTCAACTTTAGTTGATAATGTGAATGTGCGTGCATTTATGGTAAGTAGCACAGATAGACGCACGTTTAAAAATGTTGGTGTTGGTGTGGCGTAGCCTCTGTTGTATTTTGTTTTTGACATTTACACTATTGTTTCTAAGCTTGTACAGTTGATTATACCAGTTTGTCTCAGCCAACCATAATTCTGTAGTTATGTTTCGTTGACCAAAAGTGTGGAAAATAAACAAACCATCATACTTCACTGCACCTGACGGGTTCGTACCTTTTGTTCCTGTAGCTTTTTCTCCGCACACAGACAAAAGTTTAGCTAAGTAGATCAACCTGCCATGAAGCCGAAAGCATTCGTTCAAAAAACCAATAGTTCCCCTCCCAGTGTCACAAAACCAACCATGGTGCTCATGTGTGCGGTAGCTATGACGACCAACTGTGGACAATTAGGCAACACACCACCTCACAGCAGCGACGTTGTCACGCGTGAATTTTGGACTGGTATACTTGCTGCCAGTTTCCCGGTTTGTGAGTCACACCTGTTTTTCATGTGAATTCGGTCCAAAATGTAGACATCATCCACTCTTTTGCATAAACGCCCAAATTTAGAAAAAAAATGGCGTGTGGTGGCATGTTATTGATGTGTTTCGGTGTTTTCGAAGTGATGGCAGCGTTTTTCATGTTCATATTGGGCATCTTATCGTATGCATTCGATTCGTACTACGGCAATTTCTCAGCCATACTTGGTGGCGTGTGTGTGATGATCGCGGGCGTACTCGCTGTGTTGGCGTCAAAGGCTGAGGTGGGTGCGCTCAAGGTTTTTATTTCAAATGAAACCCACACCCAGGTGCCATGGCACCTATAAATCTCCGAAGGTATCAAAAAGACGTTCTGGCACCCCAAATGCGTATGTGGACACTTCTTGACGCTCGGACAAGAATTCTTGTCTTTCCTGTCTTTCTTGTCCGTATAGTCAAGAAGTGGTCTTTACGCCCGGGCGTAACATACATTTCTTGACTACGCGGACAAGAAAGGCATAAATAATAATACACAGTCAAGAAGTGTGCGTTACGCCTGGGCGTGAGGACCACCTCTTGACTACGTGGTCTGGGTGGACAGAAACACAATGTAAGTTATCCGAATAAAAAATTAGTCTGTGAAACCAAAACGTACATGTACATGGGTCCCAATTTGCAGATTAAGTACTCAGGCGATATAACATACATAGGAACATCAAAATTTTGAGTGACAGTATGTGACAAAAGTGATTAATTAGAAACCAAATCGTTCTGAAAAAACTTCACATTGTGTCTTAAAATCGTATTCAAAATTCCACAAAAACGTTTTACAAAACTTCTCTGAGGTGTAGTGTTTAGTGGGTGTTTTTATTTTACAAAATTCGATCACGCACCCTCTCAAGTACTGACTCGTGTGTTACATTGTGCATGACTGACAATGATTCCGTTGCTGTTCTTGTCATGTTCTTGTATAACAAAACCACAGCAAATATGCATAATTCCTAGTTCTGTTAACATGTCCTGTGATCTGTCCTGATGTCCGTGATCTTTCTCTCTCCTTGGCGCTTTTTGTATCGTTCCACACCGTGAAAGGCCGCTCGCTACATAAAACGGGAGCATCTCAGGAGTGTCCATTGTTGTATAAGTTTCGGCCAATTTCCATTCTCATAAACTGCCATAGATTTGTTGGTGCATACAAAAAGCAGTGGTACTTCGCAACCAAGTTGCACAAAACATCTCTCACGCAAGCACTAAAGTGATTCATTAAGAAGAGCTGAGTGCTTAGATTAGAACAGTCATCTCTCATAGTCAAGAAATGGTCTTTACGCCCAGCCGTAACGCACACATCTTGACGCTAAAACATAATTTTTGTCTCTCTTGTCTTTCTTGTCCGCGTAGTCAAGAAGTGGTCGTTACGCCCGGGCGTAGCATACAGTTCTTGACGCGTCAAGAAGTGTCTAGCTACCCCCAAATGGGCGAAGACCACTATAAAGATAGGTTTCAGGTGAGATTGGCACCTAAGCTCAAAAAATCTAGGTGCCAGATTTGGATCACAGGTGCCATGGCACCGAAATTCAGTCAAAAACCACGGTATGGGGTAATGCTGAGGAGAAGGGTGACCTGTACAGAATCACTTTCGTTCTGTTGGTCACAAGTTAATCAACCAACTTGCTGATGTTTCACAGGATTCGTTAGTCAAAATTGTCAGTTTACGGCGTCGCATCAGGTGGCAGTTTATGATTTGGGCTTGTCAGATATATCGCAGATGTTTTTGAGGTCAAATGCAGTGTTCGAAAGGGATCCCGATCCCGGGCCCTTTTTCTGATCCCGATCCCGTCATTTTGAAAAAGTCAATCCCGATCCCGACCAAAAAAGTACCGGGATCGGGATTAAAGCTGCTGGTCAACAACCCTTCGACCGCGCTTGATCTAGGGGGTAGAATATATAAACAAAGTTTGGACATCGTGTTACTCGACCCTAATCTAGCGAGCCGATTGGTTGCTTCCTGATGTTTCACGGCCACGTTGAAGTTTGCACCTGGTGAAAAAAACCGAAAAAATTTGAAACGCTGCTGTGACACGAATAGGCTGTTTCAAAGTTTGATATTATACAACAGTGACAGCAACCTCCAACATTGTGACAAAAACCGCAATGCACAATAGCTATTGAAACATCCGCATTGTTGAATAAAAAAATAAAAGGTTTCAGAAACCTGGTCATTTTTTGCTAGGATTTTGTACTCGTGTAATTTTAAGCATCTGTGGTGAATGAAATAAGTTGTCAATTACAAATAAAAATCATCTAATTATCAAGTTCCTTGTTTGTGCTACCCAGTTTTCAAAACCCTACACAGCTCACACAATGTTTACCACAACATGCGCAAGGCAGCCATTCTCAAAGCGCACACACAACGACAATACACAGCCGGCACAGCGATAACACAGCAATATTTCACAGCGGGCCAGCTTTGTGTGTGTGCGCATTGGAAAGGCTGCCTTGCGCATGTTGTGGTAAACATCGTGTGAGCTGTGTAGGGTTTTGAAAACTGGGTAGCACAAACAAGGAACTTGATAATTAGATGATTTTTGTTTGTAATTGACAAGTTATTTCATTCACCACAGATGCTTAAAATTACACGAGTACAAAATCCTAGCAAAAAATGACCAGGTTTCTGAAACCTTTTATTTTTTTATTCAACAATGCGGACGTTTCAATAGCTATTGTGCATTGCGGTTTTTGTCACAATGTTGGAGGTTGCTGTCACTTTAATATCAAACTTTGAAACAGCCTATTCGTGTCACAGCAGCGTTTCAAATTTTTTCGGTTTTTTTCACCAGGTGCAAGCTTCAACGTGGCCGTGAAACATCAGGAAGCAACCAATCGGCTGGCCAGATTAGGGTCGAGTAACACGATGTCCAACCTTTGTTTATATATACTACCCCCAAGATCAAGCGCGGTCGAAGGGTTGTTGACCAGCACCTTTAAGCTTTGAGAACAAAAAGTGAAAAATTATGCAATCATCATAATTCGCTAAGCGGTTGTAAGGCCGCGGCCATGCAAACGCGGGCGCGGGTCAGAAAAATATTCTATATGTCCAACAACCGCCCCGCGTTTGCATGGCCGCACTTGCGGCGGGTCGCGGTTTGCGAGTCACTTGAAACATTTATTTGGGTGCAACACACAAAAATTAACCAATCAGCGTCCAGCCAACGTCGCAGACTGCCGTCGCATAGCGTTGATTGGTTCATTTTTGTGTGTAATGGCTAAATAAATATTTCAAGTGACCCGCAAACCGCGACCAGCAATTGCGGCCATGCAAACGCGGGACGGTCATTGGACATAGAATTGTTGCTGACCCGCGGCCCACAACCGTGTTTGCGTGGCCGCGCCCCTAAGAGGTGCTCGACGGCTGATTCCGAGCGTGATGAAACCGCAAGCACCACCAATCGCGAACAAATCGAGCTCTAGAACTGAACGGTTACACAAAGTTGCATCGAACGAAGGGATTCAGTTTCGAGGAAATGATGTCATGGTGGGCAACAAATGAGACAAAGTTTCCGCGACTGGCACGTCTAGCTTCCAAATATCTAAGTGCTCCGCCTACGAGCGTGCCTTCTGAACAGCTCTTTTCCAGTGCAGCTGATTTGTTTGATGACAAAAGATACTGCTTGAAACCAGAAAATGGTGAAATGATTGTCTTTTTGTCAAAGGCTATGCCATTGATCGACTACAATTATGATATTTAAACTTATCCATCTTCAGATATTCTCGATTTCAATTGGCTTTAATCACTGTTCCGGGTGTTTATCCATGTGTGATAAACATGTTTCATGGTTGTCTGTGACATTATCGTGCATCTTATGCATAAAATGATAAAAACTATTGCTTATGGACTATCTAGTCAATCCCGATCCCGGGTTTTCAAAACCGGGATCCCGATCCCGACACTTTCTTGATCCCGATCCCGGGATTAAAAATGAATCCCGTTCGAACACTGGTCAAATGGTCCATTCGCACTGACGAAGATTTTTGGTGCAGCGGCCGTCTCGAAACGAGCACCCAATAGCACGCTGAATAGACTGGTCCGTATGTCTGAGCCTTAACATAAATGTGGCCATAAACTTTTACCCAACTTAACTTGGCAGAGCAGACTTAAGAGACCTAAAATACCTGATTTGTCGATGAACCACAATCCCCTTACAGCGCAATCACAAACTATGGGGTCACATGTGTTGCGCACTGGTTGTATTGGTGGTCATTCTGAGCGGGTCATTGTATGGTTGGTTTGCATCGGCTGAAATGGATGCACTTGGCACACATGGCGAAAGTCCGGAATGGTGTTTTAATGGGTCAGTTGTTTTGTTTTTTCTTGATTTGTTCTACTTGGGGCGTTATTTTATATTTGGTCCACTTGAAAAACCATCGTGGAATGGCAGAACAACGGGGATCACCAAAGTGCAATCTCGTTCTTTTGCAAGGCCCATATCTTGGAAGGCATGTGTGGGATAGGGTCAGGTCTACTCTGCCCCAAACATACACATCCTCAGACGATCGCGCTCACGCAACCGTTTTTGAAAACCCGCAGCTTACGGTAATACTTGTGGCGATAAGCTTGTGGCCACTCTCCGACTTCTCAGACTGTAATTGAGCTATACAGAAGTCAACGTTGCTGCGCTGGATCAACTGTCAACTTTCAACTTGTGTACATTGCAGTTGTTGCCACGGTTGCATGGGTCTGTGGGACCCCAACACATACGCAGCTGCTGGAGCGACCACGGCACCAACACAAAACAATGACATGTCCGCAGATCCATTCTGGAATGAATGGCAAAGTGCGTTCTTGGATTCATTGTATACGTAGCACATGTGCATGATCGGGACCTGGCATTTTCGGCACATGCACAGAAAAGTCATCACATATGGATTAGATTGATATTAGATACATGGTAATGAAGGTATACACCTTCACACCCTACGCACCATCGGTCAGGTGGCCCAAACGTCCTCCCACCTTTGTCAGGTTGGAGCGATCATAGCGGCCCAGCTGTGGACATGCCTTGTGATGCATTGTTGTGGATCACTTCGTGTCACGCAAATGAAGAGGCCCTGTTCACCGCTGTTTTGGCCATAGTGTTGACCACACTGGTCATGATGTCATTGATTATATCGATGTTGCTCGCATGTTGTTTGGCAATGGGATGTTTGCAGAAGGACACGTTAGTTCGGCTCACGCAGTTCATCTTGGCGGTAATCAAATTTGGTGATCAAAGGTCGTGTGCTGACAAGTTGTTGTTTCAACCATAACTGTTTGGGACGGCTAATTTATAGTTTATAACTTGTGGGACCAGCAAATCCCGAAGTATCTTTGCAATCTGGGTTTGATCATATCACCAAGTTCGGTCACGTTATAAACTTTTGGATCATTTTGTCAGAACGAAAATGAAAGTATCCTTTGCCTGTCAGGGATCACGTCTCACACGGACCGGGCTATGTGAACTCCTATCCAACACAAGCCTGGCATGTGCAACAACCGTCGGTCCTGCCCCCACCGGTTAGCCATTATTCTTGCGATGTCTTTGTGATACGTCCGGTCTTGCCCTGATCACGTGACCGATGCCTTGCCTTATTGTATTGTGGATTGGGATTTACACATGCAACTGTTTTGACCCCGACCAGCGGGAACTAGCTCCCAGACGTAAACGGCAGGTAGATTTGTGGTATCTAAATCTCGAAATATCAGTTTATCTGTATAATATTTTGTGACCAAGGCAAGACCGGGCCGATTACCAAGTTCCCTGATCTTATCCCGACTGAGCCCAAAAGTCGTTACAGAAACGCATGGAGCCGGTGTTCCCCGAGAACGACCTTGGTGTACCGAGTGATGTGCCTGACAATTACGTGGCCGTGGCTGGCAGTGATGTTGAGGACCAACCGGTGCGGAAAGCCTTGTGCCACATTTTTCGACATTGTCTTCACATATGTACCTTTATCATATTAGTGGCACGATTGGCGTTTCCCCACCGTTACTTTCACTCATACCATAAAAATATTCACCGCACGGCAGATTGGGGACGAAACCGTCGGTCGCTATATTGAAACTGAACGTTGGCTTCAGTGTGCAACTTTGGCCTACGGGTGTTAGTCAGGACCACGCCTTCGTTGCATTGTGTGGTGGTGTCGTGCTGGTTGTGTAGGGCTACAAGCCCACAACAGCAACAACCTTGCTATCCACAAAGTTGGTGTGCCTGGCACCTTGCACCAGCATTGCACTCTTGGGTCGCAAAAACAAGTCTTGCTCCTGAACCCCGTTGCCGTAAGCCAGACGGCCCTAGGTGCACACTACATACATAACATCTATACGGGGCGACAAACACATGCTGGGGTGTCACATCAACCTCTTGGGTTGACGCACATTGGGGTTCATGCGGAACATGGTTCTGTTCTGGTGAAAACAATAAATAATTCACGCTAGTGAAAGGTTTCACTGCATAAAGGCAGGGGGTCACCATGATGAGGGCACGGTGCATAATGTTTCGCGCCAACTTCCACATACGACAGGTGCCCGAGCCAGCCAAACCAGCGCCGGTCACCGACACGCCATCCGAGTCGTTCAACACGGCGATGTTTGGCGACAAACCCTTGTCAGCCGGCAATGATCTGGACAACCCAACACCGAGTCCCCAGCCCGATGACAAGCCTTCGACTGCTGCTAGCCGCAAATCGTTGGACCCGCGGGATGCGATGACCCCGGCCAGTCAGAAGGGACGAGCCGAGAGTGGGATGAGCTTGTTTTGAATGTTGACACTTGATATTTGTGGACAAGGTTCAATTCAATGGTTGGCCCAAATTCCCGAAACATTTCAAACGTTCATGCACTTGGTTGTGGTTATCGTTTTGGAAGTTGGGCGAAATAAGACCATTGAAACATTGTGCCGAATAAAACAGCAGGAAAACTGTCATTAGTCAACGCAATGTGTGGTGACAAGAAGCCGACATTTCGGCTAATATTACAGCGGTCAAATTACAGCTCCGAGTGAGCGCGAGAAATAATACCAGGCGTTCTTGGTGAGTTGACGACACTGCAAGTTGATGAAGTGATTTGACCACTTGAGTTTGGGTTGACCGCTGTAAGTCAACTTTTCGACCAAACCAGTTTTTCGGCTGCTTTATGACAGTCGGATTCAAAGCTTCAAAATGTTAACCATTTTGGAACGTCGCTTGGCTGTGTTTTATTATCACATTGGTCCACACTCTTTATATGCGTGCCCTGTCTACCACAAGACTGTAAACAATACGCGTGTAATTATTTGAGTATCTGTGAATAAAATTATTTAGTAACCGCTGTCACGAACCTATTTGTGTATGCTAATATGCAGTCGTTAGGTGAAAAATAGCCCTATTAAAGCCAGAACTAATCACTAGCCTCCACAACTACGGGTACACAAAAACGAAGTAGCGACTATTTAGAACCTAATTCAGGCCCATGAGCATGAAAGTTCAGCTAGGCAGAATCAGCGGTCGATTTTTGGCTGCTGAGGACAAGATAAGAACAAACAAACATAACCAATATCCAAACACTCACAATACTCGCAATACTTACATAATATAACTCAACGCACAATACTCGTACGGTATGAAGAATAACGACAAAACAGTGTGTTTCTGAATCCATTTTGTGTCAAAAACTGGAAGCGCCAGTTATCGAACGAATCTTTTCAAACGAAACCCAGAATGTGAGCGACCACGGTGCCATACGTGCATAGATGGGGACGAAACCCTTCCACAACGCAAGCAGGCCTTCAGCACGCACGGTTTTGAGCAAACAATCCACTGAACCGCTGTAGAGTAGGCCCCTGAAAATGAACATGTTCAGTATTGGTATTGAATAGCATACATTGTAACAGCGAGTTTTCCCCGCTTCCTTCTGCTATCACAGACGGGCGGTGCACTAGGACATCATCAGGGCACCCTCGCGACGTGGCACCATAAAAATGAGAGCAGATCTCATTGCTCTCTTAAAACTTCAATTGCTGGGCACAAAGATTCAGGCCAGCGGGAAATGGGAGCAGCAATCCATCTACTAAACCCAGCCAAGGTGCAACTCTGTTGCAAGTTGCCCTCCCTCACTGCCATGCACCTTCGTGCGCAGCAAGTTCCCCTCAACTTGTGTTTACGTGTCCATCTGGTGTGCATGTATATTCACAGTGTGGACTCCACAAGACGATGAGGGCAAAACCGAACGCAGTTGCTCTATTGGTCGTGATGACAATCCCCATCAACTATACCCACCTGCCCATGTGATCAGTGGGTTGATTCATAATCCTGGTCTTGACCACATCAGCGGGTGTCGATGTTGTCGCAGCAGCCAGTCCCGAACAAGCACTCGATGTTGCGTGTGTCAACCAGTCATCACCCATCGATGTGTGACGTAACAGTTGATGTTTCACTTGGTCGTATGTTGCGATGTCTGCAGCAAAAATGAATGGTACACGCTCCACTCTGTACACTGGCCTGATCGGAATTCGTCATTTGTTGGTCAGTGTGAAGAATATTCACGGCATAGTATGCAAGATGTTTATTTACTCACGACAAGGTTCAATAACATCTACTGTGCCGCCAGTGAGGGTTTCAACTTTTATAGCGTCGTTAGAAAAAGGGCCAACCGTATTTTAATTCCCAGTGTTTTTGCTCCACACGATAGCAAGATGTTATTAGATAAAGCTCTCAACAGCTGCCGTTAAATGCGGTCGTTGAAACACTTTCTAGGAAAAGTCAAAAACCAAGCACGCTAACCAGCCATGTTGACCAGTGCAGCGCGTTGTACATTAGGTATCCACCCTTTCCATAGTGATCTGACACCGCCTTGAGATACTACCTGCTGTACAGCGTGCCAGAGGTTATCGAATCTGCAAACAAAACAATGACGTGTTACCATGTGAACACGATACGATCCAATCCGTTTGGTAATGTTGCACAGGTTTGCCACCACAACGATTATTTCCAAAACGACACACACCTGGGAGGCAGTCCCTGTCGCTGTCTCATCCCTTCCGCCTGTGCCTGCACTTTTATCAGATCGGTCGGCGACGCAGCCAATTGTGCCACAGCACCACTGATCATCCCGCCCAACATAGCCTTCCACAACGGGAACCGACCATCGGCTTTTCGTTTCAAAATGTTTTCGCGTAAATGCTCGTACACGCCCATGCGAATGCCGGTGTACACTGCAATCGGGACAGAGCACGTCGATTCTGGTTACTGTATAGAATATTGACAATCTAGGGGGGTAATCACAATCAGGCTGATTGAGCACCAAAGTAGCGTCAATATTCACTATATCGTAATCCCCTGCAAACAGGGGACCGTGTACATTTTGTTAAATCTTAAAAAGTGGCAGAAAACGAACTAACCATAATGCCGCAGCACAGCCGGTCCCAAACCGCCGTACAGCCCTAATACACCCTCGTGTTGTACTGAAACAATCAAGGAATGATCGCTTTGCACAAGTCTTGAAAAATAACAATCTGTCTCTCATATCAAGTGAACCCAGCAGCGTGTTTTGTGGCAGTTGCTCCTGCCGTCACGAACGGGGGCACCAGATCATTGTCGGTGCCAAACACGAGATTTCCACGTGACGCCAAAAACGCACGAGCTCGTTGAATGCCCGCGTAAAGCATATCCGGCAACACACACCTATTTTGGTAAATGTGCGAAACATGCCCCTTCGTTTCAATGTGCGGATAGGTGCTGCATCAGTGCAAGCAGTCGCAGTTGATGTTGACGCCCTCTGTTGTACAATAGCATTGTGCGCGCTTTCGCCTTGAATTTGCAGGCGAGTCTTCACCGTGTCCAAGGGGTACGTAGCTAAAAAAAGATATAATTAGGTTGGTATCAAATTTGGTGATAGGATCGAATCTATTTTGGCCACGTGACTTTTTTGGATTATGGATACATCGAGATTTACTGATGATATTCACGTCAACCAACGCCACAGTTATTTATCAGCTGTGTGAGCCCTTAGAGGAACTTTTATGCTGGTCGAAACTGGAGACATCAGTAATTCTCAAAACAACCAAAGTCCAAAAAGTCATATGAACTGGATTGATCATCAAGATTAATGGCCAGTTGTGCTTGTGCATATATATTAATGATGAACTAGACGGGACCCGTGCCGTGCCCCCCCCCCCCCGAAGACCCGTTAGTATACCCAAAGCTACCCGTGAAAATTGACCCATCCGCACCTCCGAGGGAGGGGGCCACAGACACACACACGTCTTCCTGTTTTAGTAGTATAGATTGTTTACAGCAATAATTTTCATGGAATAATTTTGTCGGAGAAGGTCGGATATTACAATTTTTCGAGACTTATGTAGGCTTGCAAATTTCAATTCCGCGACCGCTATATAGAGCAGTAGCCATCACCCTTCCCTATCCCTGATCGCGCCGAGATTCGCACAATTTCTTGCTGTTTCGCGACATCAAAATTGGCATCAATTTTTTTATTATCGCAATCATCAAAACATGGCCGGCCAATATGAATACGACGATGAAGAAGTTAATGACAACGATGATCATGGTCAACCGTGGAATGCACAGGGCGAAGGGCAGAGGGGGCCCGGACTGAAACAACGCATGTTCGAGACCGGATATGAGCCCGGCAGAGAAAGTAAGTGATGCGCATAGTCAGTTTATTTGAGTGAGATGCAGATTACTGTACACCTACCGTAAGCCGCGTGTCTAAACAAAAATTGATTATATGGATCAAAATTGGTGATCGGCTGGATCCGTGCCCTGATATTCCAAGGTGGTTCGGACCGTGAAAATCGCGAAGGTGGTGGTCGTGGTGGCCAGGGAAGTGGCGGCAGCGATGATCGATACGAGGACGAGAGTCCAGAGGGTAGCAGGGCCGGACGCAGACAGGCAAATCGCGATCAGGAACCGGACTCATCAGATGAAGACGAAGGTACCACACTACACCCTGTACACTGACAACCCTTACCCACCGGGCCACAGACCCAATGAAAATAAAGCTTTCTGCCAAGATTTGGGTTCCCAGACCCGTTAACCTCGTGTAACCTCACTTGACTGAAAAATGGGAGATGTGTACGTACAATAATCGATTGATTCATCTAACTACAACTACTGCAGAATCGGACAAACGAGGTGACCGAAAGCGACGTGCATCATCGAAAGCGAGAGCCAGCAGAACATCGAAAAAGAAGAAAAAGGGAGCGGGCAGTCGACAACCGAAACATGTGCCCGGCGAAGGCAAACAGATAGTGAGTCCAATATGATTTATGTAGGTGCACTGTTTATCTAATCTGGTGCACTGGTTACGCAGTAAATCATTATTTTACCTAGTTTCACTCTACACATAAATGAGTCGCAGCACATAGTGAATAAACGATTTTTGTTTCACATGAGGTCCAGATCATGTCATCACTATAATATCCACTCAGGTGACACGCACCAACGAACACATAATGGAGCATCCCCGTCTATCGGCCATCAGTCACGTCTTCGGTGTGTGTGTGGCCGTGTGCATTGTGATCGGCAACGTGCTCTACGTATCGTTGGTCGACCCGCCATCACTCAATGCCAACATCGCCGCATTTATCTCAAGTGCCAACGCGCTCGCGTGCGGACTATTGAGTATCGCCAAGTTGGTTGCACTGTGCATCCGCTGATAACAGACGTCTGTATGCATAGTAACCCTGTTTATGATGGAACCCTCCCCTACACTACAGCGAGATACGGTTTGCCCCCTCTTATGTCTAACAGCCAAGCCATCCCCATCATATCATGTCTGCCATCTTTTTGGCGAATATTCTTGGCAGTGACCGAAGCAACCGATTCTCGATCAAGTCCCCATGAAGAGGGCAGACTGTGTTCGGCACAGTTTTGCACAATTGCGCCACATTCCTAAGAGATAACAAATGACGATTTACAGTCTGATCGCATTCGACCAATCCCGTTCGCACGTCGACAAGGAAAAACGCGTGTTGCGACCGCGAATGATGAATCTGTTACTACAGACCGATCTGCTCGCATGCGGACTCATGACCACCACATTAATACTACAAATCATACTGGGCGCCGCTAAGGTAATACTGGTTGCCTTGTTCTACAGTAATCCTACCGTAACCCTTGGTACCGTACTGCAGCACGCAGCCCTGTTCGCAGCGGCCTTCCTCTGTCTAATCGGCATGGGCGCTCACGCATTCGCGATGTTTACCAATTTCCGCCATTACAAATCGAAAAATGCGACCAAGAAAGGCACCGTATAAAAAACGAATGAATGAAAATTGAAAGAATGCACAACCGGACTTATGAACAATCAAACTGACTGATCGCACTGACATATCAATCAATCGATAATAATCTCCTATCAATAACCGAAACAACATTACTGATTCTAAACACATGCAAAATCCAACCAACCGTGACACAACGTGCTACACGCCTACCCTGCTGTGCTATCAAACAGTATTCAAATTCAGTGACAATCACCTATCCGAGACATAACATTATACTAACCCGCCAATCACGATAAAAGATTTGAGATCGATTTTTGCGCTTGAATTGGAGCCCAACAGAGGTATTGTACCACTTTCTCTCTCAACGCATTCTTTCCAAATGCAGCTGCTATATTATCGACAGTCTACCACCCTACTGACATGATCGAATGAATTTCGGTCACTGTAAAATTACTTTATTGTGGGTCGATTGTACCACCTGGTGTCGTCATGCCCATAATAACATAAAAACACTAGTAATCAGTTGACAAACTCAATCAACGCACCAGTTTCAGCCACAGTTGAGGCCGCACACGAGAGCACATACTTGAACAGGAACGACGATTGACTGGATTGTGCTGGTGCTGTGGACATCGGGCTGGGCACGTTGACTAGAATATTATAAAACCTGATAGATTCGATGATTTTGACCAGCCCAAGTGATAAACATTGTAAAATAGGTAACTTTCTGCGACGAATGTGCGATGGCCACGCACTCGTTTTTACAAACACAAACAGACATTTTTATGCGTTTTTTGTCAGGAAGCACATGCACATTGTTTATTTCAAGAAATACACACAAGAATTATTATACACGAAAACACGTCATGAAACATACAGCGCGACTAACTAAATTATCCAACTTCCAAATAAACTTTAATGAGTGTAAGTTGGCTTGAATGAAATACAACAAAAGTAAACTAAAAGTACTAAACTAGTATTTGACACCAAACAGCAGAACGTTCAGCATTCGTTCTGACGACGACCAGCAGCAAACAAGCACAGTTTGGAATAATTATTAGTGGTTGATAGCACATTTGCAACAAAACAAGACTAAAATGTGAACATCATTGTGTGTACGTAAATGTAAGGTGTACTTTGGAATCAACACAATGTCTGGTCTGGGCCAGTTGCTTGCTGCAATTGTAGCAGGTGGTCAGACAGAAAATCGCTCGAAATGTTTACATCAAAACAATTCGGGGGAGGTGACGTCAGAATGATGCCATCAAAAATACACCCCATGATAAGGAAAAGAAGTTTGTGTGTTCAAATACCCATGAAATTTAGCCATCCAGCCCAAACCATACAAACAGACGAGACCACATTATAGTAAACATTAGCACTAGCGCACAAAAACGACCTTAAAATAGTATAAAGCACATTTACGCAAAAAATAATACAGATTTGCGCACCGCACATGACAGACCGAAACAGCTGGGTGGGTGACCACACTTGCACAGCAAGCTCTTTAGTCCTCACTTGGTGTGCTCACACGATAAAGGTTCACGCACATTGATGACAAATAAACACTGTTTGTGGTGGCAGAACGCTAATTGCCAGCAGAGCAGTTTTACAAAAACCTTATTTACAGCATAACACATTTTTGGTACTTTAGCGCGACGGAATCAAGTGAAATAAAAGCGCAGACAAATAAAGACTTAGCCAATTTAGAGCAACATGACATGTCCAAAAACATACCGTAACAGCCAAAAATTATAATCCATAAACTATGCATTCAAAATGAAAAGCATGAAATACAACAAATATTAGTCGAAATACTCTACGAATAGCGTGTTACACCAAACAACAACAAAAAACGAACACCGTAAAAGGACGCAAAAACAGCGTACAAAGATGGAAAGGTACTGGACACAAGAATCCCAAACCCAAAAACCCAGATCAATCACTATGACGTGGCCTGTGGTTACATCCATTGTTCAACTGAGGTGTTTTGCAAGTCGTCCAACTCGGGAGTTTGGCCTGTGGGTAGGGCTGAGCTTGGATGCTGGGCTTAAATCTAGGCCTATGATTAGAGCTTGGTTTAGATTTAATGTTGGGCTTAAGCCCATGGGTTTTTCAGTGGTTGGGCTGGGCTCAAAGTTATCGGAGTTATCTGGGCTGCCTTCGCGAAGACCAACTGCTTTGTGGCAAGGGCTCTTTCTGTCTTTGGGATATTGCGCCGGTTTTTTTGGGATACTGCGTCGTGCGTGGCCCTGGGAGACATAGTCGTTTGGGTTTGGGATACTTCGTCGTAGTATCGACTGAAATTAAGTAGAACGGAACGGAAGGAAACAAAGTTCGTCAGACGCACGAAAGAACAAGCTGAATAACAGTGATACGCGCATGTGGCTAGCAAGACAGCAAGTAGATGGGAACACAATGCAGGCAAAGAGATGGAAAAATACAGAATGAAACCACGTATCAGGTGTAATTTCAGCATCGAATCAATTTGCTTGGCAACAACAAAAGGTGCAGAGATACAAAAGAGCAAGAAATGCAGTGTGGGGAAAACAAAACAAAAAAAGACAATTTATGAAAAAAAAAGAATATGGTGGTGCGCCCTTTGTGTGATATTGTACCGGTACGGAACAGAATAACAAAAGAATTAATGACAAAAACAACTGGAACAATTAGATAGCACGAAAATTATGCGCTTACTCGTACACGATTAAAAATTAGTTATTTGTTTGTTCAACCAGAGTGTTTTTGATGCGAGGTAGAGAGGTGGGAGCAAAAAACGATAAGTTGGCCGCAACTTACAGCTAGCCATATCATATGGTGCGGATGAGCATAATCGCTGGTGAAAAAACTCCCTCTCACAATCTCTCCAACGACAAGAACCGCAAATTGTGAATGCAGCCAGAGCGGTCATAGGTGTTAGCTCATTTTCATAAAATTGCGAAATCGGAGCGAACGAAATCACGGGCTTTCCTTGCCATATGCTGGATAGACTCGAGGTCCGTGCACGCGGACTCGGTATAGACAAGTGTAGATGGGGTGACCGTGGTTGGAGTGCATGCGAAACTCGATGATGCGAACAGGGCCGAAGTCAGAGTGGTCCTGGGAAGTTAAAATGTTGAGACCAGTAATTGATAAATCGAGATCAGCACCGGTTAGTTGCAGTTACTCGGGCTGCCCAAACCAGTTAGTGGGGTTCGGTTACTTAGAGCTAGTTACCTGCGAATACGTGGGAATTTTGAGTGTACAGCTCAATGTCCGTCAATTCTACCCATGAAAATATGCAGTCATTTGATGAGGATAGAAGTTTTTTCAACGAGCGCTGACTATCTAGCTGGAAGGATATAACACCATGCTCTGACCCGTCCACTTAACTGGTATCGTTGTGGAACTCAAATTACCGCCAATGAAAAAATGTCCACCAACCTGCACGGGGAATGTCTGCAGCGGCGTGTCGTTATCTTCGTAAACGAACGAGCCCAGCTTGTACCCTTCCATATCGCCCTCGCTTCGAAGAGCCTGAACAAAGAAATAATGACATTGCGAAAAAGATTACGTGACATTGCGAAAAAGATTCCAATAAAACAAACCAAAATCAAACAAACTGACATAAAGTTCGAAGTTTTTGGGTGCCGACTCAATATGTCCGTCGGGCGCCATTTGTTTGCGAATGTGTTCATAGGCGATCTCAGTGATGTTGACATGACCGGCCAATTGGATCACCAAATAACCAGGGTTGCCCTTGAACGCCCAACACTCACCCGGCTGAAGACTGCTGCTTTTGCGCTGCAACAATCATAAAAAATATCCAGTTAGTTGCTGTGTACCGCACCAGTATGTTCTGTTTATAGAGAGGTGATTGGGACCCGCTATTTTTAGGCACTCTCCCATAAGCAATGTAAGCTAACGGCTAACTGAAATGTTTCACAAAACGGAGGACCACTGTAAAGAGCGCACACTGTGTTTTGGAAATGGTTTCTGCTCCAAAACACTGTTTTGAAGGAAGATACGTACTTGAATCACAATTCGCGGCGACACATTCAAGTACCACAACGGATAGCCGAATATACTCTCTTTGCGTGTTTGAGGTGTGTAAGTTTCGGAACAACGTGTGCTCAGAATGCTGCCACCTGAAATAGAAACGGAAGAAAATCAGTCAAGCAACACGTGACCGAGTCTGGGGTTGATCCACAATGAACAAAGGATCCACATTCGAACCAACCAGCGCTCTCCAACGCATGGTCCACTTTGCCAGTCTTGTCCGCATCATACAGTGCCAACGCCTCGGCAATCAGCCGTTTAATAACATCGAGTGAAACATCGCCATGCCCACCACCACCGCCGCCATAACTTGCCGCCGCGACTGTAGCAGCGAGCTCATCGATTCGCAACGATGCTTGCGCCAAGTCGGCTTGATTCTTTTCAATGACGGTGATTGATGTGCTCAGTGAGATCAGCGTTTGTTGCAACTGAAACGAACAGTCGCTTGACACGTTCGTAGTGGACACGTTGGTGAAACAGAAGTTGAGATGGTGCACCACTTTTGTTACATGGCACAATGACGTCTACAATCTACTTACACCTACAGGCGGTCTTCATCCATAAAATTGTCGGCAAATGTGAAGCAACCTTGCAGCGGTCAAAGTATGTTGTCAAATTCATATCGTGTCCATTTGATAAAAGTTGGTCTTGCGTTGCCCAAATTAAGACAAATAAAACGACCAAGGACAAAAACATCCAAAATGTTACAAACAAACTGCCAACTGACATTGGTTAGCTCAGTCTGCATTTGCAGCACAGTAGTCTTCATTTCATCCACATGATCAGCACTCGGCACGTGACTCATGTCCATCGACAATTGCTCGTGCACCCGGATCACTTCGTCCATACGACCTGCACCAGCCAAATCAATTGACAACTGGACATTTTTTCCACTGTCAGTCATCCACCCGAATTTTGCATTCAGGATTCACCAGCTGCCACCGTTTTCCTCTAATTGAAGCCACCGTATTTGCACTTGGATGTCTAGATTTTGAATCAGTGCAATTTACAGATGGAGCTACGCTTTCATGGCAAAATGGCAAAATTTCCTCGTGCTGCATATTTCACCAAACTGCCAAAAGCCATACGCCCACCTTCGAGTGCATGCACATTCTGACTAATATCCGGCAACGTGTTGATGAGTGCCAACAGCTCTGGTTGTATGGTCGTGACCCCATCTTTGTCCGATTGTATTTGTGTCGCTGCAGCGGCCGCCGCCAACGCTGCTGCCATTTCGGTTTGCACCGATTTGAGATTATCGCGCAATAGCGCAAGTCTGCAATTTTAAGAAAAATAAAACGTGGGAAAACCTCCTGATAGTGACAAGATCCCTACAGTTATTTTATAGCACTGGATAAAACCGTGTTTTTGTGGAAGTGCCCTATGTAGCATTCAATACTGGTCACGCCACTGAGATTATTCACTATAGAGTGGTAACTGGGCGATTACCACCGGATCAAATACCGTTTCAAAATGCTCACTATATTTTTTGAAAGATAAGCAAGGCCAAACAATACCGTTCTCTCAAACAACACGAAACAAATTTTCCCACGCTGATTGGTTCTCACACGCGTGTCATCCAATCAGCGCGCGAGAATTTGTTTCGTGTTGGGTAAAGGAACGAAGTATAGTCGGGCCTTGAAAGCCGCTAAATTTTGCGTTTGCGCCAAAACAGCTGATAAATTGGCATTTCAGCGTCAGAAAGCAAGATTTTTTTCAATTTCTCGCTAGTAACACATCTTGAAAAAACCTTGCAGCACAGAAGGTAGGGCACACTGCAATTTAATGGAAAAAAAACGATCACGAATTAACGCAAGGAAACGCACTGTCGATCATTCTCCCGCACATCATTGCCCAATAAGGCAGCCGAACGTTCAGATTGGCTGTTCAGCTCAGCCAATGAGCGTTGTAGTGCGTCCAGCTGAGATTGCAAACCACCCACTTTGCTCAGCCGCTCAGTTAGCGTCTGGAAAAACATCATTTCGAAAAAAAATTTACAGAAAGAGATGAATTACAGCTCTCATCCTCTATTCTTCTCTCTCCTCTACTTGCCCCAACAAAATGTTTCGTCGATGCTGTTTTACGGCCTTCGGTTATAGAGCTTTGATTTTTCCGATGTGAATTAGGATTTCCACTGAAAATTGAGAGTACAAAAAAAATCCACTACAAACAGGGTAGACTTTACAACACATTCCCAAAAACCAACCGAGCTGAGATGCGAGCGTGTGACGAAATTCGGGTTTTGCATCTCGATCTCAGCGACGCGTTTCTGTATTTCTGCCAATAACGCCTCAACACGAGCCAGTCTGTCCGTGTCATACGGTGCACCAGCCGGCGCGGTTGGACGGGTGAATCTGAATCAGGCTTTCTTCTTTAATCACAAAATGAATGCGACAGTAAAGCTGAAAAAGAATATCACAAACATGTATGTGACGGCACCAGATCCGTAGTCGCGTGCAGACTGCGCCTGGCGCACAATAAATGCAGTGAATACGTTGTAACGATCGCTCATTACGTCACGAGATTTGGACTGAAACACAATCGGTCGATTACGAAAAAAAACTGAGAACTTGATTGATGATAACAAAGATACTGAACTGACCCAAAAAGCAGCCGGCAGTGGCTTAAGTTGATTGACCTGAGTGTAGTAGATGCGCTCCGTCTCCGCCCAGCCATAAACTGAAACAGCACATTGCCAATGCCAACAATGATAATGTCTTGCAAACCACCCATTCACCGTGCCAAACCACCAACCATGCACCATGGCAGCGAGCGCGGAGCCAAGTAGCAACGCCAATATCAATATCGGCAGCATGCAACACCAACAAAACGACCATTTACGGGCAGTCGCTGACTCCTTGCTGCGACGAGAGAGTCGAGCGGAACGACGAGGCGCGGGTTTGGTGAAATAGCTGCAAAGTTGAAAGAAATCGCGCAGATTTATGCCCGGATGGTATCAAATTTGGTGATGGGCTCGGTTTGAATCTGCCCTTGCCTTGATCACAACGTGATATCGAAGATATTTTGAAATTTAGTAATGCCACCAATTTGGACCAGCTTAAGTTTTTCTGACACTCAAAATAAGCAACCGTTGCTCTGGTCAAAACTAGTGGTGACATCGATAATCGTTCATCGTTCAATACCTCATGGTCCAATACTTCCTTGTTATTGTAGCCAGCCCCCAATTTTTCAACAAACTTCCTTTTCACACTTGCTTCGTATGCATTAGACATCGACCCAGCCCCACGACACAGCAACGTATGTACATTCTCAGACGCGCAGGAATGACTCATCAGCAACAAATGTGCGTTTATCTATTTGGACAGGTGTATCCTATCGCAGTGTTGTTCACCCAAACATATCGCATCATCACATTACACACTATCCCCTATCCGTGTTCCCATTTATTGGGTTGCGTTGTTGTAATAAAGAAATCTATATGGCCAATGTTTGTAAATGTAATCCCTATATCCGCAGCACATAAACAGATTTGAGATAGAGAAGCCAAGAGTGCACACACCACTCAACACCACCAACAGACCTGACCTTGAACATACAATATTTTGGTCACATAAAAACAGCAGACACAGTGAGATGGCCTGAGATGCACTTCACCCCTGATGTGAGCACCATTGATTATTCACGCGTCTTTGATGTCAGAGAGAGATCGCAAGCCAGGCGGTCAGTCAGCCATCTGTTTTTATTGGAAATTTAGGAACGGAAACCGAGAAAATTTGTGCTCGATGCCTGCCCCAGACAGAAAATCAAATATGTATGGTGTTTGTACCCCCGAGTTTTTTCTGAAGTGAGTACACACATATAGTGCGTCACACAGCAGGCCAGACTCAATGCAATGCAACACTAACCCAAACAAACATAACTAAGCTACTAGCACACAAAGTTGCCTGACTGCGATGCATTGATGCAATAAACCGATAGCAAAACGTATTTTCACATTGAAGTGTGGCCACAAAAAATACAGACACCGTTTGACACTGCCTTCCTGAGCGCGCGAAGGTTTTTTCTCACCCATTTCAAACATATCAAGCCAAGTCGCAGAACAGATACATCACAGCTGTTGACTAATTCAGTGTGTCAATATAAGAACGCAAAAATTGCAAAAAAACCTCTTTTTCCAGCAGTTTTCACACGAACGGCCGTTTCCATGTGGTCAAAAATAGCATAAAAATCAAATTTTGAATAAGGAAAATTATCACGTACCGGACAGCGGTGACCGGGAGCATGAGAATTGCGTATGCGAACGAGAGAATAGCAGCGAACAGGTTATATGTCCGGTCCAATAGACGAAATCGCAGGGGTTTGGAATCTACCACATCATTGGTTGATTGTTCCATGGGCTCGACGAAGGACACTGAACGCACAACTGAAACGTTATTGACTAATCACTTGTTACAAATAACATAAAAGTAAAACATAATATAGCAAATTTCTAAATTCGCTGCCATGCCCCATGGTTAACATAAAGTCTAAACCCAAAAACTTTTGAAACATTCGGGTAACAGACACACGTGCAGTTTGCCAGCCAGTCATGCAAAGGTGTGCAATGTTTCAGAACTGCCGGTCGCTGGCCTCTGGGTTTAGAACGTGACATTAACTATCGGGCGTACTTTATCGAAGGGCAGCGAATTTAGCAATTTACTGCAACAAACAAAAACACGAAACATACATGAATCGTCATGCGATTGGTCAACCAATATACTGCCGTTGTTCAGTGACGCGTTGTGATGCTTCAATAATTCGGTCAACGCCGGGTCTTCGTCAGACTCGGATCGGAACAAAATTCGTTTCACACCTACGAATTTCGATTTTCACGAAAAAATCGCTAAATCCAATTTGAAACTTGACTAAGGTGGGCGCTGCCTTTCTGCCTCCCCACAAACGTACCTTGTCTGAATCTATCCCATCTGTACCACCAGGCAGTGCGCCCAGTGACTGGCGAGTAGACCTCTTTGCCATGCAATGGCGCACGACACAGTTTGGGTGGACGATCAGCACTGGACAATTCTGGTTGATATGCTGCACTGTATGCGTACGTGTAGTTGGTGCGTGACGGACTAGAATGTAACAGGTTTGCAGTAAATTTCGAAATTAAACCTGTCACCAAGTTTCAGACTTCACCAACGCTTTGTGTACTTTCGGCTTTAATTTTGGTGCCAAAATACTTTTTGCGCACCCAACAGTTTACGGTTTTTCATGAACTAATAAATCCCAGAATGCAAATGTAATGTGGAACTTGACAGAAAGCTGAAATCCAAACAAACTCATTGAAATCCATCGCTTTCTGCAGGTCGGCTATCTGTTTCGATGTCAATCCACCGGACACACTGGGCGTGGTCGATGCTCGACTGTTTGACCTGAAAACATAAACTTGGTTGCTTATCATTCAATTTCCACAAGAAACACGCAGTTTTTCCTCTTTACAATGACATGATCCGGAATGAGTAGGCACTTTTAGAGCGGGGGCCCAAATGTCACGCCGACGGTCTCGAATACCAGCGAAACCCTGCACAGTCAGAAATTTAAACGATTCTCCCTTTTCAATTTTTTACAAAAAAAATTTCTGCAAGTTCTCGCATCCATTTAGTTACTGGTCATTCTGAACAATACTCTTGCTAACTGATCACAAGAAATGCTTTACTACAGATTACGGAGCCACAATGTTCACCATGTGTTGAGTATCACGATAAGAAGGGTGCAATGTATTTTCCTTGCAAGCCCGTCACGTCACCTGCTGTAATTGGACTCGCTATCATCATCCAATGGATACAATGCCTTCGACGGACTCGGTGGTGCTGCACTCCGATTATAACGTTGTCTCAACGGAGTGCTGGTTTGTCGTCGTGAACTGCTGCGTGTTGGGGGTGGGGGCATGTCGTTGCTGTGGGACGCTGACGCGGGCGTCGTAGAACGTCTGGGCGCGGACAATTGCTATTATTGCTGACACGGCACATTATTGCTGATTCTGATTTCACACCTTATTGATCGCTTTCAACACGTCTGGCTTTGTATTACAAAACACACATCGCCGAAACAGGTCTTGCTCGCAGTCGGATCGAGCTGTGCAGCTGTTCAGATCGCCCATTCTGGCATGACAGTTGAAGTCTACTCCGATCGCATGCGGCAAGTGAGTCACTGACCAGCCTGAGCTAGCAATCACTGGTGTAACTGGGGCTGGGGGGAGTGGGCAGAGCCCCCGGTACAGTTGGTACTAGGTAGGTAGGTCAACGCTCCACTCTTGTACAGTACAGTAGGTTGCGATTTTTGGCTCAAAACGGTATAAAATCGGTATTTTCACTCCAAACGGGCGAAAAATCGCGCACTACGCGCGAAATTAACGGTTTAGAATACATTTTCATCAATATCTAGACCTAAAAAAATTTATTCCCCCCCAAGCTCGGCCGGTACAGTAGGTAAGTTGTCGCCCCACATTTTCGGTGGCACAGTAGGTTGCCGCATCGCCTATGTAGCTTCACCACTGCTAACAACAACGCGTATAGCACCACCCCATACATAACGACTATGGATGGTGATCACCAAGCTATTACAGCCGAATTCATCGTTTTTAAACTGTTGCACTTGCACACAGGCGACAGAAGTATTGCCAAACTCGAATCATGACGAAAAACTATCGTCTCCTTACCCACCTGCGTTCTTGTTTCGCATGATGATGATGGTGATGTCGAGGACCAAGCCTGCAATGAATCGACCTTGGAAAGTTTTGCGATGACATGACAAGCATTATCCACACTTGCCGTATTCCCTAAACACCTGATAGATTGGGACCCGGATAGGGATAGATGGCCTCGGCCCAGTGCTGTGGTTGGGGGGAGGAGGGTCCCCCCAGCGGTACCCTACCCGCCCCGGCCTGGTACACTTACCCCCCTACCCGCCCCGCTCCGGTATCCTGCCCCCTACCCGCCCCGATTTTTGCCCTCAAAATGCCCATTTTTCGGTCAACATCAACCCAGAAGAAGAGTCGCTGGATCGGCGTACAAGATGCACCCTGGCGCAATTACGCAGTGGTCACTGCCGCATGCTGAACTCATGTCGCAATCGCATCAACCCAAACATACAAAAGTGTGCCCTCGATGCTGCACCGAGCCTGACACGGTCGAACCATAGTTTTTTTTTTAGACACTTTTTAGGTGCAATTTGCACCTAAAAAATCAGAATTGCACCTAAAAATTCAGGGTTAGGTGCAAGGTTGCACCTAAAATTTTGGGCCCTTATTTGCTTAATTTAGCATTTATACAGCATCTTTTAAGGTTGGAAAGCTTAGAAACAAAAAAATGCGCTGCGCGGCTTTTCATTCCTTCCAATAAATTCCATCGAAGCGTTTGGAAGACATCGACAAAAGATATTGATCTGATTGATTGATTTCGTACCAGTGTAGTTCCTGGGGGGGGGAGGGGGGTCCCCCCTCGGGTACGTCTGTTCCCCCTCCATGGTACGCCTGCCCTACTGTTCCCCCTCCGGGTACGTCTGCTCCCCCAATTTTTACCTAAAATAGGCAAATTTTGGCTTAAAATAGGCATTTTTTGGCCTAAAATGGGTGATTTTTAGGTCAATGATGTCAAAAGTCGCCAAAATACCCTTTTTTTGGAGAATTCCCCCAGGTGGGTACGTCTGTTCCCCCTCCGAAAAAAGGGGGGTACCGCCTGTTCCCCCTCCGGACCAGGAACTACACTGTTTCGTACACAGTTAGTACCTGGTGTGCTGGTGATAAGATTCAAAACAAATACATGCTGTACTAGGATCAGTGTAGTTCCTGGTCCGGCGAGGCGGTTAGTGAACCTACCCACTTTGTCGGTGCGGCGGTTAGTGTGCCTCCCTGTGGGGGGAAGGAGGGGAAAGACCAAAATTCAGGAAAGAGTCCTTCTTTGAGGTAAAAAATTTGACATATTTTTGCCCTTTTTTGGAAAAAAATCTCCATAAATAGGGTATTTTGGCGACTTTTGACAACATTGACCTGAAAGTTACCCATTTTAGGCCTAAAATGCCCATCTTTGGCTAAAAATGCCTATTTTAGGCAAAAATTGCGGCGGTTAGTGTACCTGGTGCGGCGGTTAGTGTACTAGTGTATCTTGGTCGCGGCTGTTCGTGTACCTTAGGAGGGGACCCCCTCCCCCCAGGAACTACACTGACTAGAACTAGAGCAGAGTATGACAACAGTACTAGATACCCACACAGTAAATGAACAGCGAAAGTAATTGATTCGTACGTGACCCCCAAATGTGCATATAGTGATATGAAAATTTTACTGTTTCGTTTTCTTCTCAATCGGTTCTCAATAATGAAACCAGTGGTGTCGTTGGGGATGGGTTGGGGGGGGGGGGGGGGGTTACCCCCCCGGGTATGGGGTATGGGAAATCGGCCGGGGGTATGGGGTATGGGAAATTTTTCACTTTTGGAACAAGCACCCCTAAGAAATGACTTTTTGACCCCGAGAAGTACCAAAATTGGCCATTTTTCGTCCAAAAATGTCAAAAATCGCTTACTACCGCAAGAAAACTCTGTTTTAAGCACTTTTTAGACCAATTTTGGCACTTTTAGAACATTTTTGGGGTCATTTTTTTCAAAACCCCCACCCTCGGGTATGGGAAATTTTTGAGTTTTTGGAAAACCCCCCCCCCTGGTATGGGAAATTTTTGATTTTTGGGGGTATGTATGGGAAATTTCCCGAAAATTGGGCTGGGTATGGGAAAATTTCGATTTCTCAACGACACCACTGAATGAAACTAGTACAAAATGTGCTACAACATGTTGAACTTTCCCTGAAAAGTTTGCTTTTGCTAAAGGAAAAGGCATTCCTTGCGTTACAACCTTATTGAACTTCTAAAAGCACGCAAATAGCATTGAACACACAACCTGGCAAAAAAGCCTAAAATTGGCGTTTTTTGTCCAAAATAGGGGTTGCACCTACTTTGGCCAGCTTGCACCTAAAAATTGGGGGGTTGCACCTAAGTTGCACCTAGTGAATTTTGAAAAAAAAACCCCTGGGTCGAACATCTGTTTCGTTGCAAAAGCCGACCCGTTTCCACGAGCCCAATCGATCTGTGGCGTAACCCGATCAAATGCGCAGAAGATCTGTCGGACATCTTCAGTCACCAATGAGACCACGACAACCGAACGATGGCAAACAACCAACCAACTCGGCGAAATACCGAAAAAGCGGTTTTTTTTCAGCAAATGTATTTTTCCGGAAAAATTGCAACTACAGTTTCAGGCACGAAAAAAAGGTCGCTTTCAGCTGTGTTAGGCCTTTTTGAAACAACCTGTAAGATGGGTTCGAACATGAAATTTTTTTGCCATTTTCAGACCAAAAAAACATATTTTCTCGGAAAAATAAATTACCCCGGTAATTTTTTGTAATTTAATTTCCAAAATTACCGGGCTCTGAAAAAAATGTTTTTTTTTCGTTTTTTCCCAAAAAAAACGGTTTTTTTCAGTCAGTCACTCACCATACAATTTTTAATGAATGAAAATCGATGATGTCGGGCCTTTTCGGGCCGGCCACCGGGCCGGTGGCACCGGCTCGGCTCAATTCCCACCTCTGGTCGGTCCGGTCCCCGTCCCGGCCTCCTGCCTGGCCACCACTCACCACCAGTGTAGTACTTGGTCAGGGTGTTGACGATAGATAGATTGAGACCCGAAATGTGTTGACGATAGATAGATGACCCAAGTCCGAAATCTGGGGGGCGGGGGGTCGACCCACACTTGTTGACGATAGATAGATGGTGGGGGTCGCCAAAAATCAAGGTACAGTACAGTGTATAGCAAATACTACGTTTTCACACGATTCCACACATAATAAACACATTAAAAATTTTCACCCAAAAACCTAACCCCCCAAACCCCCCCCCTAGGTACATAATCCCCCCAGGCCATCGGCTCTGGTGCAGTAGGTATACCCCCCTCACCGAGCGGCGAGCGCGGTACAGTAGGTATCCCCCAGTGTAGTACTTGGTCAGGGTGTTGACGATAGGTAGATTGGGACCCGAAATGTGTTGACGATAAGATAGATGACCCAAGTCCGAAATCTGGGGGGGGTCGACCCAAACTTGTTGACGATAGATAGATGGTGGGGGGGGGTCGCCAAAAATCAAGGTGTAGTATGGTGTACTAAGTAGGTAATAATGTGTAAATATTAACGAAAATGCACTTAGATGTACTAAATCCGCGCGTAGCGCGCGATTTTTTCCCTATTTGGGGCAAAAAATACCGATTTTGAGCCATTTTGAGTCAAAAATGTCAATTTTGGGTTCGAAATGTGTTGACGATAGATAGATTGTTCCCAGAATTTGTTGACGATAGATAGATTTGCCCATAAGTGTTGACGATAGATAGATGAAATCAAAAAGTGTTGACGATAGATAGATGAATTTGTGGGGACCCCCACCCCCCAAGTACTACCCTGTCTGTCCCCCCTCCAGAGTACCTCCAACACTGTCGCCAAATGTGTCATAGTGTCAAACCAATGTAGTTCCTGTGGGGAGGTGGTCCCCCCTCGGGTACGCTATCTCCCCCTCGGGTGGTACACTATCCCCCTATCTTCCCTCCGGGTACACTATCTCCCCCAATTTTTGCCTAAAATGGCCATTTTTAGGCCTAAATTGGGCATTTTTAGGCCTAAAATGTGTGATTTTCAGATCAATGTTCTCAAAGCCCGATTGCGACCTCTGAACCAGACCGAGCTTCATCCGGTCCTGAGGACTCACACTCCACACTCACCCTTCGACTCCACCGCAAACAGATCCATCGCAATCGCTCCTCAAAAAAGGCGTTTCCGGCGTCGGATCGTTGATAATCCGCATTGTGTTTGGTCTGGTGCACTAAATGCACTGCAGGCTGGAAGGTAACTGAAATATAAGCAAAACTTAATAGCGCAAAAGGATTGCAAGCAAATCGCAATGGGAATGGATGGAACAACAACTCCATAAATTTTTTCTCTTTCTTTTCAATTTTCGGTTCTGCTCTGTCGGGTCGGGTGGGGACGATTCGGTTTTGGGGTTCGTGTTGTGTTCAGGTCTTTGTGTGACTGACAACATGTGATGGCTTAGTGAACCTGGCTAGCTTTGCCGTTTTGGTACTACCCGAGTTCGTACCAAGCAGCCGAAAACGGCTGAAATCGCGCAAACATGGGCGCCTGAAGCTTTGAAGCGTTGGAGCAATCTGATGTGGAGCGAAGGGTGGGGTCGAAAATCCCGGAAAAAAATCCCGAAAAAAAATCCCGAAAAAAAAATCCCGAAAAATAAAAATCCCGAAAAAAAATCCCGAAAAGCAAAAATCCCGAAAAATGAAATTGAGGAAAAATACAAAGTTTAAGGTGCAGAAAGGGGTGTTCATGTAGTTGGTGTCCATAATTTGGGCAATGGATCAGTTGGGGCTCAAGATAATGAAATTCTCGTTTGGTCATGTCTGCCTGGCTGGCAGCCTAAGCCTAAGCTTAACCCTGAATGAAGGCCTGGACGTTGTATTTTTGTGGATAGTTCCTTTACGTGGACGGGTCTTCCTGGCTGGCAGCCTAAACCTGACCCTAAGCCTGAAATAAAGCCTGAGCATGTGTATTTTTGTTGATGTTTCCTTCGTATGAACAGGTCTTCCTGGCTGGCAGCCTAAGCCTAAGCCTAACCCTGAAAGCAAGCCTGAGCACCAACGACATGAATGCCAACTTCTGACAAAAAAATTTGGTCCCTTTCTACACCTTTTTATTTTTCGGGATTTTTTCGGGATTTTTGCTTTTCGGAATTTTTTTTCGGGATTTTTCGTTTCGGGATTTTTTTTCGGGATTTTTTTTCGGGATTTTCGACGGCCACCGGAGCGAAAGGAGCGCAATTGAATAGGACCATAAACTAGTGAGATTGACTGCAAAAATGCTGATAGTGATATGTCCTTTGGATCTATTAACGGCTTTAGCTTATGATCACTCAGGAGAAATCGCTCAGCTTTCTTTTGTTAGGGCTCCACCAGATAGACCCGAAACCCGAAACACGAAACATAAATTTTTTCTATGTCCATGTTTCGGGTTTCGGGTTTTGAAAAAAAAAACCGAAACCCGAAACACGAAAGCATGATAATCGAAAATGTTTCGACTGACTGTATAAATTGTGCACGTCAGCTACAAGTGGCAAGACCGAAACATTTTCGATTATCATGCTTTGTGTTCCGGGTTTCGGGTTTTTTTCCAAAACCCGAAACATGGACATAGAAAAAAATTATGTTTCGGGTTTCGGGTTTCGGGTCTATCTGGTGGAGCCCTTAGTCTTTGGATTTTGTGATTCCTCTTGTGTAATGATGATCATCATTGTTCGGAGCTCAGAATTTTAAAAAACGGCTGAAAACAGAGTTTTGTCATTCGTACGTTATGTTTGTGTTGTTAGGTATGGAAGGGATGTCATTAGGTAATTTTCACTCAAAAGTGCGTACACTAAGTAGCGGCCCAAGCACCAACGGAAAACGTTTTGCGGCATAGCATAAAGACGAGTTCCTTTTTGCTGTTTTGCCAAAATATGCACCGCACAGCGGGAGGTCTTCGACGCGCGCCAGTTCCTGCGGGTGTTATAAGCAGGCCCCTTTTCTTAGTTGTTTGTTGTGGAGAACAACAGCATGACCACACGTTCCTCGAAACCGCGACTGCCAGTCACTGAGCAGTCACACCCCTGGACTTCGGTCCACTTGCCCCAACCTGAAGGCCCCCTTCACGGCCACCTCAGCTAACCAAGGATTAGGTCCCAACTGGTGCAGTACTCACTTTTGAGTGAAAATGACCCAGCGACAATCCTTCCAACCCCCAACAACACAAAAATAAAGTGTGATTCATGAAAACCCTGTTTTCAACCGTTTTCTGCTTCTGGGTACGAGCTCGGGTAGCACCGCCGTTTTCAGTCCAAAAACGCCCAGCTGACACCATGAAAATTACAATCTTAAGTTAGAATGTTTTTGAATTCACTGTTGGTTTGATGACAAGAGTAGCTAATATCGATTGCCGTTTCACTGCAATGATTTTTTCTAAAAGGATCACACACTGATCAGCAGACGCCTGCATCATGAATTTTATCAGCACTCACACACAACAATTTGGACAATTTGTCACCAGTGCGGCACCAGCCAGACCTTCCGCGCCGAATTAATCACATCAAGTGAAAACAATCCTGCTGATAAGAACAGCACGTCAGTCTCATTTGTAAGTCAAAATGCAAGCAAACTGAAGACAACTTGATGAATTATGCCGCCTAGATGACTAGCCTTATGAGCCGATACATATTTCCCGGTAAATTATTAAAATTGATGGGTTGGTTTGAGAACAAAGCAGCAGGGCCAGATTAATCGTGTCGCCGATGAACTAACGACCGAGTTTCCTATAAAGGTCAGCTACTTTGGACGGCAGATTCATTCTATACCTTGGTGATTTTCTCTCTGGTCAGAACTTTACCAAGCCCTCCACCTTGTCAGCTACTCTCAACTCGCCCTACATCCGCCTCGGACTGTTGTGTCGTCTGCCTGCAGCCAGCATGCAGTTGTCCGTGGCACTATTGGCAGCGTGTGCTGCGTTGGTTGGCGCTTTCCCGCCGCAGAGTAATCCACCGTCACCGGTAGGTTTGAGACTTGAAGAGCCGTGGGCCGGTAACGCTAGGTGATCTGCCCAGATCGAATTTCACTCTGTCTACGTGATTTTTTTGCATTGAGATTTACTTAGTTTACCCGTCCTAGACAGCTAATGACAAAGCATTACCATTGTCGAAAGTCGTATCTTGATAGTGAGCCAAAGAAGACCCACAGTAGATAAACTCACGTGACCAGGGCTTGACCGGAGGCCATCGTAATGAGATTACCTAACCCAATTTGAACATGTACAATGTATGCATATTTCAGCCCCAACCACCAAAGCCGCCAGTCTTCAACCCCCCACTGCCACCAAGACCTAATCCTCCAACGGTGTTCAACCCGGTGCCACCACAACCGTGCTGTGCCGAGGCCCGGACACGACAAATCGCATTGGTGGGGTTTCTTTTCGTATTTTTGCGAGGTTCGCTGACGATTTTGGTGCATTCACACAGATGATGCCCTGGTGAACCAAAAGGATTTTAATTCGTATTGTATTTTTTACAAATTTACAGCAAAAACGAATGGCGGATCAAGACCGATTGCGTTTCACCATCCGTCGTCGCATGCAATTGTTGACACCGCGCGTGGAGGAGAAGAAACGTGCGTCACGGAGACATAATGAGGCTTCGTTTTCCAGCAGTTATTATACAGTCAGCGCTCTGTGACCCCATTTATCGTAAAATCCTCCATATCGAATATTTCTTGCTTTGCTGCCCGATCTGCCGCAACCTCCCAACAACATTCTTGATTGGGACCAAACCGTGTCCGATCATGTCACCACAAAGAGGGCATGCGGTATAATACAACATTCAAAGTTTAAAACGTCACACCTACGCAATCATCCTACTTTATCTTCAGAGGCGCAAGTGAGCTCCTGGTTGGCATTCAAACAGGAGATCGAAGGCATTTCCATCACCCCTGGCGATCCTGGACAACCCGGCGAGCCTGGTGAACCTGGAAAACCGGCGGTACCTGGAGATGAGCTGGTGCAGGGACCGAAGGGTGACCGCGGTGCACCGGGACCACAGAAGCCCGGACCACAAGGTCAGTGCTTACGTCGCACATCATTTCAGCTTCTTTGTTTCATTCACTACCCGCAGCTAAACTCACATTTAACGACCACTTTCTTTTGAGACCGTGTGTTAAAAATGTCAATGACCACAATTTACAGGACCCAAAGGCAAAGATGGACCAGCCGGGCCCGAAGGACCGAAAGGACCCAAAGGAGACGATGGCCCTCAGGGACCTAAAGGTATGACCTTTTGTTGAATGTTACGAAAATTATTCCTACGAATTACATGTGACCTCTTTAGGCAAGGACGGAAGTCCTGGCAACCGTGGCGCACCAGGGCCTGTTGGCCCACCAGGAGACGACGGTCAAGATGGAAAAGACGGATTACCAGGTACTGTAATTGTAATCTGATGTTTCATTATTATGTGTTTTTTATTTATATACCTACATACAGGTACAGTATATTTATGTTTCTCACACGTAATGTTTGCTCTTTTTGATGAATAAACATTATGTACACAACTCAAAGCCACATTTCAGGACTTGACGGTCGACCCGGTCCTGGCGGTCAGTGTTGCAATGCTGATCCGCCTGCTGGTTCGTGTGATTTTAATTGAATGATAGAGTGTTTGTTTTACGATATGTACATACACCATGTACATGTAATGTCACGTACGGTAAATGACGTCCCTGCTACAGGATGTGACAATCCGAAGGGTAACGCCGATTTCGATCCTCCGCAAGGCCCATACGAACACTACGCCGCTGTTGAAGCCGAGTCTGTAGCCTTTTCGCAGCCAGTTGCAAAATTATTAACAATTTGCCGTGAATTTGACCATTGCACTATAATTTCAGCTGCTACGAGATCGGCTGGATTGCGTTGTTGCACAATGGCAATGGCAAGTATTTCGATCGCAAACAGAAACTCTACTGCAACGATGGACGTTGGGAATCGAGCGATAGATGGGATTGCGTACCTGGTTGGACCTGTTTAACTACTATGACATCAAACTGATAATTGCACATTTTAAAGTTATGGTTATGCGTTTTGTGACATTTTTTGCACCTTTTTAAGTGATGATGATTATCCAAACTCAGAGCATTTTGAATTAAATTTTCCAGCGTGCCCTCAACTGGATGTGCCAGCTGATGTTGATGTTGTCTATCAAAATCAACTTGGTAAGTTCAGAAAGGTTGAAAGATTTTGTTTCCAAATGTTGTAGAAATAACGATAGTCATAAGTCAATTCCGATACCCTTTCTTTCAGCCGAGATCAACAGCGTGATCTACAGCGCAGAGTGGGGCACAGCGCAGATCAGCTGCAAGGATGCCACCGACGAGCTGACGCTGGGCGGACGTGTCTACCGTCAACCTCAGGTATGTATGTATGTACGTGCATGCACCTGCCATGGACTGAGTTGCATGATTGCCACAAAACCGTCACCTGTTCCATGCGAAACAGTCAGCATTGTGCACTCTTTGTAACAGTTGACTGATGAATAACAAATGTCAGTGTACTTGCTGGCTTGTCGTTGAGTGTATAATACCACGTGACTGGCAGAAACCTAACAGCAATCTTCCAAAATGACGAGCCCGACCAACTACCAAGTCCATCCGATTGCGATACCACAATGAACAAATCGTACCATAATTTCAGAAAGCGACGTGCACCGGGAACGGCAAGTGGACTCATTCCTCCGGGTTGGATCCGAAAGGTTTCACGTGCGAACCCACAGTATCGGACCCGAATGGATGCAGTAACCCGACCGGTTTGGCTCAGTTCACTCCATCACGAGGACCGTACGCGGACAGAGATGAAGTTGTCGCTGAGTAGGTCATGCACAGAATTAGCTTTAGCAACCTGTGGTTTTCACGTGACTTTTGAATTGAGGATATTTCGATATTTATTGATCACACACGTTGCCAGGTAGTATTGCACAAACAATTTTAGACTGGTCGAATTGTGTAATGTCCTGTCAATTATAAGTGTCGAAATATACATACCCTCAACTCAAAGGTCACCAAACCAAAACTGAACCAATCAGCAAGTTTGATGTCATTGCCTGCAATTTCCGAAAACCAATTCGATCTTCAAAAATCCGTTTCTTCATTTGTTCTTCAGCTGCAACGATCTTGGCAACAGTCGCCTGTTGAAGAACGACCTTGGCTTCTACTTTGACCGACCAACCGAATTTTGGTGCAAGGCACCGCGCTGGGACCCGACTGGACATTGGGACTGCGTCAAAGGCACGTATACGGCACCAATATTAAAAATTGAAACACGACATACTGTAGTTTTTGAGAGCTTGACGTTATTTCACTCACTTTTCAAAAATTTAAATTGAAAATTTCAGTCTGCGAAGCACTGAACAACAACAACGTCGAAGTCGAATACACCAGCAGAGATAAAATTGGTATTTGGTTTTGACGCGCTTATCATTCTGTAATTTTATCGACATGATCGATTAAGTCCCTTTATTTATTCCTGATTACCAAAATTTAACCAAAATACAGTTTTTACTTTCCAATTTACAGAAAACGGTGGCGGCAACGATCTGGGTCAGACCTACTACGACGAATGGTCCGAGGCCTGGGTCTACTGTTTGGGTGGCGAAGTTTTGACCAACACAAAAACTGGTGACACTTATTCAGGCCGACAGGTGCACATATTATTATAGAGAGTTATCATGTCATCGATGTACGTGTTGTGGCATGGCTATTAGTTTTACACGAGCTACAGTATATGTAGCTCATTGTTTGGACCGACCATCTGCGTTCAGAAACATCAGCTGTGAATGTCCTCAAAGCAGTTATCCGGCTCAGACATTAACTGTGGAATATCTGCGAACGCGCTATGTTTCTTTGTATGTTAGACACGGAATTTATGAAAAAACATGAGAAAAAATCAAACATGGTGATCGGTCCGGTCCGATATTGCCTTGGTCACGTGCCTTTCGGTACTTTTAAAAGATTTTCTGATGCCAGTGATTTCAACCAGATTAAAAGGTATCACCAGACCCAAGATGAACAACTTTAATGCAAGTCGAAAACAATCTGTAGTCTTAAAATATCCTTGATGCAAAAAATTCACGTGAGCAAGGCAACACGGGACCAATTACCCAGTTTGATTTTGCCAATTCCGAAAAACCAAAGGAAAGTATGATAAATTCAGCGAACCATATTCAGACGATTACGTGCAACGGGGAGAACACATGGACGCATGATCAATACAACCCTCTTGACCTGACCTGCCAACCGCCGGCCAGCCCACAGGAGTGCACAGATGACCCCTATGGCACGGGCAGTCCACGGTTCGGTGACAACACCGGACCGTACTCAGATGGACAGACTAATACCGCAAAGTTAGCTTTACTGGTCGTTTCAGTCAAATTAGGCGAAAAAACTGAATTTCAGTTGAGAAGGTAGGTACAATGTAGGTTGGGCTGCCACCAAAGTTGGGGAAAAAGTGGGTGGTAACATGCTTGGTGGTCTGGTCCGGTCAGGTCTTCCCTTGTTCGCATTAAAGGCCTAACTATATTTCGTTCTCTCAGAGAACAAAGAACAAATTCTCGCGCGCTGATTGGCTGTTGAACATACGTGGACCAATCAGCGCGCGAGAATTTGTTCTTTGTTCTCTCAGAGAACGAAGTATAGTTAGGCCTTTAGGTTTATGTTGTGGACATTTTGAGATTTTACTGTCCCTTCAATTTCGAATGACGAAGTTTTAAAAAAAAATAATTTCTGCTCTGGAGAAATGAGAGACATGAGTGAACTTTGTGAGATAACAGCTCACGTAACGAAAGCATACGCTGTTGGACCGATCATGGAGTGCGATATCGGTCTTTCCTGTTGGAAATCTGTCCGTGACCTTTCCCAAATCACGAGGACCCTTGTGTTTTTTCAGCTGCTGGGAAATTGGCCTCAAGCGATTGCTGCACCAAGGAGGGACCACCAATTATTTCGAAAACATTCAGGACTTCACATGCGTTAACGGCAATTGGGATCCGACCAATGAATGGAACTGCATCAAAGGTCGCTTAATTTTGCATATGTATTTTTGTTATTGTTCTCGTATTTGATCTCTTTCTGTATTTCAGTCTGTCGTGAAGTCAACAACGACCCCGATGTCACCGTTCAATACCAAGCTGGAACTGAAATTAGTGAGTTCAAAACATTTGCGTCATTGTGCTAATCATGACACGTTAATTTTAGATTCAAAAATTTTAATTAAAATTTCCATCGCACAGCTGGCGGTTCACTCACCCGACCGTACTATCCCAGACTCGCAGAAGCGTACATGTCATGTGCAAATGGGGACCTGACTGATGAAAACGGACAAGTGTATCCCGGAACAGTGGTAAGTATGTTCGCGATCGTAGTTTGGTTTTGGACGTTTGATCTTTCTATAATTTGAAAGCAAAATAGGAGATGGCGGACAAAAGGGCGTCACGCTTGTCTGGTTCTCGGGTGTGATAGGCCGGCGAAAAATGTGCTTTGATAACAAAAAATATGACCAGAATCCCCGTACACTCATTTATAACCCGCGGTCCTCATGTTGATTGGCTGATGTTTCACAATCTGGTTAAAACAACGTTTGCAGACGCTGATCTGTGACGGCAACAACAACTGGGAGGTCGAAAACGATCCAACAGGCCTTGACCCGTCGCTGTTCACTTGTGTCGTGTCCAGCCCACCAGCGACGTGCAATGGAGTGCCATTCGGTCAAAACAACCCACAATTCAGTCCCAATATCGCACAATACACCGTTGGTACTGGTGTTGATGTCACGTGAGTGCCTTCCATGTTGAGTCTGTCCCCTTTCTTGTGAAACTCTCTGCACACTGAGTATTTTTGACAATATTTTCGAAGCTGATCTCTGATCTGCCAGCAATATGACGTTTGCCACTGTTGTGACAGATTATGACGGATCAGCACCGATCATGTCATAAAAGATGATAGACTAATTTATCAATTGAGTGTGCTTCATGAGACGATTTGTTTTGTTTGATTACCCCAATCCCACATCAACTACTACAGCTGCTCCGGCATTGGCACCACCCGAGTGTTGCGAAATTCATTGGGCACGATCTTCACAGCGTTGACGACGTTCGAATGCGACAACAATGCAGTTTGGGATCCGACTCGCGAGTGGAATTGTGTGCCAGGTTAGACTCATCGGTTTGGTGCACCAGGTCATCGTCAGTGTGAAATGCATATCGCCTACATACATACGTGACCAAGTAAAAATAGGTACACAAGCTGCGTTTGTCGCTCGCATCAAACATCACTGCGTAAGCGCACGTACATACAAAGTGAATTGTGTGTTTTGGCTTGTGCCTGTTTCCGACCAGTTTTCACAGACGGGCGATGCGCCAGAATGACGTCGTGCTGACAATTACACCCTTGATTGCAGTCTGCCAAGATTTGGACAACAACAACGCCATCGACGTCACGTACAACGACAACATTGGTTGGTGTCAATTTATCATTGTTAAACTGTGTTTATCAAATCCTGTTATCATTTGTGATAGACACACATGTCCAGGTCCGGGTGGTGCCTATCACCAAAAGAACAGTGTTGGCTGGGTGAAATGCGATGATCCAACGTATCGATTGGCGTACAACAACGTGCCATTGGGTGGCAATGATGTCTCTGTGGTTGGTTGTGGGCTTAGGCTTGGTATAGTCCGACAATAACTAACCAAATTTATCATCATTCCTATCCTAAACAAACTCCCTCTTCAACATAAATATTTCATTTTTACTAAAACAAAATACCAAAAAAAAAAAAAAAATCCAATATTTTTTAAAAATTTTCAAAATTAAAAAAATTTTTAACCGTATACATTATAAAACAAAAAAAAAAAAAATACTTAATTAATAATATTTATACTATACAGCATGTGGGTGAAGCTGAGAGTGGCTGTGTATACCTACTACGTTGTGAGCGTTACACATTACGGAGTGAGGCTCGCGCATATACATACGTTGTCCATGCAGTCATTTGGTGGTGCTTAGGTATACGAGAGATCCTTCAAGCCGTCTGTCAGACGGACGCGTAGTTCAGCTGGTTGGAACAGCCGGATCTGTAAGACGCAGGTTTATAGTCTGCAGTGCGTCCATAATGTTTGGTGTGGCTTGGAGGATGACATGCACTGTATTCCCAATAGACGATCACGTGTGACGGCGAGGACAATTGGACGATCAATAGTGGTCCGGGTGTGGGTGTGGACCCCGAGCTGTTGGACTGCATCCCGCCGCCCGTCAGCTGCACCCGACCAACCACCGTGCCAGCACCAGAAGATGCTACTTTCGATGCTCCGGGACCGTTCGGCGCAACCGAAAAAGTGCAAATCAGGTGACCTGTTCGGTTTGATGAATTCCAAAGTTGCTATCAAGCACGGTCGGTGATCGATCCGGTATTGCCTTGGCAATGAAAACATCTTTTACACTGGTCGAAATTAGTGGCATCCGCAATTCTCGAAACACCGTTATAAAAAAATGCCGGACTTTTAAGCCCGATCACCGAATTTATTCCTCTCTTGTCCTAGTCGACGGGTCTTAGAAGATGTAGTACACATAGCCAGCTGGATTGATATCTGGTGTTTGGTGGGTGTACATGCGTGAACGGTGGCCAGGTTGCCCGTTTCATCCTGTTTTCACTAGTGGGAGGTGCCCCAATATATCGTCAGTGCAAACGCACAAAATCGCATAATAAAATGCGCTCGATAGCATGAGTTGTTTACACATGCAACCGAACAAATCAAAAAACTTTTCGTTCTTGCAGCTGCGACAATTTCAACTTCTATATTCTGAAGAGCGCGGGCAACGACGCCTACGACAGCGCTCTGGAATTGACTTGCACAGATGACGGCAATGGGGACCTCGTTGGAGAGTGGAGTCCGACCAACGACGAACCGTGGAGGTGTGAACAAGGTACGGGGAGAGGTAACGACTTAAGTGTACGTTTGGGCTTGGGTATATCAAACAGGCTGATTAGTCGAGTCTTGTCTGACGTCACGTACTTCACAATTTTTGAAATTTTCTAAATATCACCAACTTCGACTAGCGTAAAAGTGGTTCCCATCCACTGCCTAACTGGACCCCGGGTTCGACTGCGGCGGCTCCTGGTACCGAGGAATTCAATTTGCTCCCTCTTTCGATGTAGTGCAATTCCCTTCATGATCAAGCCCGAAATCACCGCACGATCACTAACCAGTCACACACGCATGCAGATCTGCAGTTCAATATGATGTTTCAGTTTGCGTGATCGGCGACATGAACTTGCAGCAAGGCGTTGAATACACCGCTGATCCAAACTTCCTCGACAGTAAGTTGCGATTGTCAGAACGAGATTATTTGGTGGTTACCATAATTTTGGAGAGCTAATTCTGCAATTTTGCGCCTGGCGGCCACCTCTGAAGGCTGCGTAACACTTGATTCCGTACGAGGACAGACCTACACCATGTATTCCAGTGTTCTTCACTCAAAAACATGCGTGATCAGACAAATTGAGTATTTGAAACATTCTATGAAATGCAATTGTCACAATTTGAAGGGGCTGTTGACCACACTGGCCTGACACTTGGCAACGACTACTACTACGAATGGAAGAAGGTCACTCTGAAATGTTCGGACTCGAATCAAATCCTCACATGTGGCAACTTCGATTACAAACCGGATGAGGTTACTTAACCTGATATTGGCTCGTGCAAATCGGACCGAATTTCGCAAGCCATTATCGCAGTTTTATATCAACGATTATCTTTATTTTCCACCATATAGTCACCTGTTTTCACAGGCGAGCCGTGCATCAGGACAGCGTCAGTACGAAGCACCGGATGCAATCTGTGTTTCAGGTCGAGGTCCAATGCACTGGCGGTGGTCAATGGGACGTGATCAGCCCGGTCAATGCGAACACCAAGAATCCGGATCAGTTCTACTGCAAGGATCCGCCGTCCGGACCGTGCACCACGCAACCTGCCTACAAGAATTTGCAGCTCGTACCCAAGAATGCACCGTATAGCGAGGGACAGAGCATTAAAGTCACGTGAGTTGCTTGGTAAATTATTTTTATTATTTTTTTAATTTTAACACTCAATACATTTTCCATTTTATTGACATACACGGCTGACGGATTGATTTGCGTGTGGATGGGATCTGCCTTTGACCACGTGACTTTTCGTACCTACATACGAACGTGCTATTTCGAGATTTGTGTTGGTGACACAAACTTTGAGACATGAAAGATCCCGTGACCAATAAGCAAATTCGATCCGATTTTATCCAGCGACCGATTTTGATAGCATTCCATTTGAACCAAAAAAGATACAGCAAATCCCAACAATCAACAACGTTACGCAGATGCAAATACCTGAACAAATACCACTTGCTGGCAGACGGAGATGGTAATGTATACACAGAGCAGCAGACTTGGAAATGCGTCGGTGGTGACGTGTATGACCCGAAGTTGGCCTGGTCCTGCCCGTACAGTACGTTGTTGTTGTTGTTGCGTGAAGAACGAAATTTCAAAAAAATTAAAATTTTGCGTTATTTTTAGTTTGCAAGGACTTCGACTTTACTGATGCCGACATTGAGATCGACTGTTCCCCGTCCACAACTACCACGATCACCGGTTAGCGTGTATGTCGCAATCAGTGTGTGTACATGCATTCTACCACCAAGCCCTCTATATAGTGACATCATCGAATCATGCATTTTCGGTCAGAACACAAAAAATAGTGAGCATAGTAAAACAGGACTGTAGGGGCAGGAGGACACTTGAACGATTAACCAACGTGGTTCACTATAAAGAGGATGGACTTGCTTGGTCAGCTTATCTTACATGTCAAATCACTTGATGCATCTCAACCACGCACACACAGACAACCAAGGCGTCACGCGTGACGTCTACGTCGAAGGCACTACGTGCACATTGACTTGCAAGACTGGCGAGGACTTGGAAATAAGCGGAGAGGTCTTCACCGATTCAGAGGTACGTACATACATAGGTATAATTATACTAGATACATAGGTTTGCGTTTAGCCCAACCTCAAAGCTAAGCCGAAACTGGGGTTCGAGTGAGCTACACGCAGTTCGGTGCACCACCGAGAGTGCTTCACACATTGGCCCCTGGTGGCAGCTGCGCTTTTAAGAGTTCGAGTCATCGTTGAGTTACAAGTGCATATTTCTTTTGTAGCAAATCGTGTGCGGCGACAATGGAAACTGGGATCACCCGCCAGGACTGAGCAGAAAATCGATCAGCAAGTACCAGTGTGGCAGCACCTAGACAGCAGAGGTTGGATCGGATAAATTACAAATAAAGTTCGAAATTCGAAGTACTTATCAATGTTTTCAGCACGCGGAGTCGAGACATGGCCGCATAGTGATACTAACATGTCGTGAACACTGTTTGCACATTGAGTGATGTCGCTTAAACTTGTCATATTCTGGCCCTTATTTCAATATTCATCATCGATATTTTGTTGGAACCTTCTGCCATAACGTTCGTACGAAGTTTTTGAGCAGGTGCCACGTTTTTGTTTTTTTTGTCTTTGCTTTTTGTCTTTGCTCTTTTTCTGCTTCGTATCCTCATGAAAACGTGTCAAACATTGTTCATGGCTCTATGAAAGACACACGCAGTCCCTACATACATAGATTAAGATGCTTGAGTATTTCAAAGAGTCGACCCTTGTTATATTGTCTTTGGCTGAATCTCAGGTCCCAAATTGTCCCCAGTGAGACCGCTGCTGTGATATCCATAACATAATCCCGTGATATCATTTTTAAATTATTGTAATCTTGTGCCACGGCTTGATATGGTGCTTTTTTACATTACGGGTGCTTTTACAATTTTCATTATTGTATAGGTCGCACACGAGAATATGCCAACATGTTCACAGTTTTTATCACAGAATATATATGCGTGTCTCATTTTTGTCGATAAATACTGCATTGAAAGCGTGGATGGGTTTAAAAAAGACAAACTTCACATGAATTACATAACGTTTTTTGTAACAGTACGGACATGGAAAACGCATTACCCATGAAACATCAATAAAAAAATCTGTGTAAACTTTGGCTATGTAAAGCGCACACACGGCAGGAACACAAAATTAAATTGGAGGTCTGACAAAAACGAAAATGTCTAAACAAATAACGCCGAAAAAATTACAATCTCTCGAAATGTTTGTACATACCAGTTGAATATCATGTTTGAAAACTACCGTCAACGACAACATGTGAAAAGCAGCATGTTATTGTCGATACCTTTCGCATCTCACGAGAAATCGATATCGAAAACCAACCTGGTCCCATGACCAAATCCAAACAATCAATTCGAAATACAGTGACCCTGGTGAAACCCCTTAAAATAGTGACCAAAAGTTTAATTCCAAAGTTACAATTATCATGTCAACTGGGTAGGCTGCAACAAGAAGATGCTGATGTTTCACCAGACAGAACGAGACCGATTTGTAAAAGTCTAATGGGCGATTAGTGTAGTCAGTGCAAAATTCCCGTAGTTTTGTTTGTCTGTCACAGGCAACCGTATAACACGGGTACAGTGACATACATATCTGACTGAGATGACAATCACATACTGCTAGTCGCTCTTCAAGTCTGTCCAACACTGCGTCTGTTGATGCGTTCAGCGCTGACTAGGATCATTGCAATACAGACGCCGATGGATGCCAAATGACACAGATTCACGATCAACATGATGATCCTGATCGGTTTGAACGTGAAACATCTGCGGACATTCTCGCTGAAGCCGTGATCCATTGTACAAGGCAGACAGAACCAGCAGAAGTGCAGTTTCATGAATTTGGTGATGCCCCAGGTCAACGCAACCAGTTTGACGAAGCCCAAAATGAACGTGGGTGCGGCAAGACCGAGGTTGGGCTCATGCACGTAGATCGTCATCAGGCAGATGGGCAGGGGTACCTGAATAACTTGGACACTGTTGGGATTTAGTATGCATTGTCTACCCGCGACTTTTCGTGTCCGGCGGCCTGCACTTATTTTGGGCTGGGCCTATGCCCGGTTCGAATTTTTCGGGCACGACTTTCAGGGGTCGAATTTAGAATCTTTACCAAAGTCACGGTATCTAACCAATCGATGTTTCGACCCAGAGGTTGCAAAACTCATAACTGACACGCACGGATCAAATGGCTACTTGATTTCCTATCTTGAGCATCAAGACCACACAACCCCTGGTAGCGCGCCCTTTCTCAGCGCCCTCGACGGATGTCCTGTTGGACAAGTTCTTGATAAGAAATAATTCGCTATAAAATTGCTCTTTCGTGCAAGAGCCTGAGAACAAGAAGCGCCCAATTTTAAACATTAAAACTTGTCCAAATGAACGCACCTCTTCCAACGCAATCACCATACTTTTTGAGATGCGCGCATAGATCATCTTTTCCTGTCCGTGCTTGAGTGTGTAAATGATGTCGACCATTTCAGCAACGTACACGAATATCGATACCACCGTGAACACCCAATATGCAATTGTGGCATTTTTGCCTGAATTCAAAAGACAAATAGGGGAAATCAAAACTGAACCAGCATTATGCCCTATACCGCATAAGGTTTTTGGGAGTGTTTGTGAACTTGCGCAATGCCCCATTCACGTACGGGTGGTGCACCAGATCATCGTCAGTGCGACTACACCAGATGGTCACGAAACCAGAACTCTGCATCCGTGAATGCAATTCCTAGTGCACCGCCCGCAATTGAATACGATTAAAACCTGGCAACTGAATAACTGAATTATGCCAAAGGCAGTGTGTTTTTGACTGCCCGTTTTCGATCAGTTTTCCCTGACGCGCGGGGCAGTGCACCAGGTCATCATCAGTGCGACACTGCACCAAACCAACCAGTCTCGGTCTCCATGTACGGATACTTCTGTGTCAGCTTGTACGACATGACAATGTCAGCCAGCACATCGAGGGTCGATGCAAACAGTGTGACCGCGGCCATGATACGCGCCGGTGGCTGCCGTTCGTAGTACATCTTTTGGGTCGCTGAAACATCAGCTGGGTGATTGAAACCGAATATTCAGTTTGCCTCACTCCAATAGTCTTTTGGATCATATGTAGTTTGATACGCGCAATCGTCCACTGTGCCTGTATCGGGGGATCCCAGATCCAAAGTGCACATGTTCGAAGTTTTCGATGTCCATGTGTTGCATGCACGCTATGTATTCAAATCTCTACCAACCAAAATATTCATCAACAAGTTTTAAGCTGCTAGTTACTATTGGGACCATGAGGTTCGGTGACAACTTGCTGCAGCGCTTTGCCGACTCAAATTTACCTATCCGGGTGTCGTGATCATGCTTGGGCAAGGTTGGAAAATGGAGCAAAAAACATAATGGGCGAAACGAAAACACAAAAACAATTGGAAAGGAATGCCAAACTCACAGGACTCCAGGTGATCCATTGCAGATAATTATCAATCAGAAATTATTTGAAAGCCGATTTGCAAAATAAGAATAACGCCAAAAGCACAGGGGTGCCGAAGCTTTCTGCAGAATGGCTAGCAAAGGAAACTTTAACCATTTTACATTGGAAATAATAGGATGCGCAAAAACATGTGGCTCATTAACTTTTCAGCCGATTATTTGAAATACAAAGCCGTGATTTAAAAAGCCATCTTGGACCCGAACGGAAATTACGATGGTTGGAACATTGGGTAATCAGAGTGTTCAGAACCAGCTGTCACGAAATAAGCCGTGCGTAGAAGAGTTCTACCTGGAACCCAGCGGAGGCTGTTGCAAAACTCTCGCCGTTCGTGTATTATATTTCAAAACAAAAGGTTTCGTTTTCAATTTGAATTTAAATTGTTGCAACTCAAGAAGCAAGACGAATCGCCCGGGTGAGTAACTACATACAGTTGGGGCAGGGAAGCATTATGGGCGCAATAAGAACTTCGCCATCAAACCAAAACTAAAACCGACATGACAAGCGTTGGCCTACTACAGTAAGTGAGCGGTTGTTTGGGGGCTTGGGGGGAACAGAACTCAAATTTATAGCTCTCCGAAGTTAAAGTTCGAAAATATTTTTGACACCCCAGTTTACATCAGGTATAAAGTCCAAAACTCTCCTATAGCCCCAACAAGACTGATTAATGACTCAGGTAGCGTCAGGCGGTCATTTGTGCGTTTCCGGCAGCCGCGGAATGTTGTCATTGTGGTGGAATCAACAAGCTTGTTTGTGTATACGTATACGCACACATTGTCATTGTCCTGTGTGTGTCGGAGAATTCCGGAATTGGTTACCGGTCTGACACTGGGACCTTTCATCAAAACGCCAATTAGGTATATCCAATTTCCGGGAGACCTGAGTCTGTCAAACTTGTCCGATTCTAAATTGTGACATCCGGTTCATTTAATAATCCATTAGTAGCAGCTGTGACATAACGCAATAGGCACAGGAGGTTCCTTGTTTCCGTTAACTCCCAAATTTTCTTACTCGGGGGTCGGTTGTGAAAGCAACAGGATGACCAGTTGAAGCGAGCAAAGACCCGATACATAAATTCCGACAAATGGCCCATTTTTTTGTGAACTGACCTTGTTAATTTTTTCCTCCGTAAACAGACCAAACCACAAAGCGGTGGGTGGGTTGAGTAATATGACCCTCGCCCGCGAATTCGAATGTGAATGACGCAGGCCGCCCACCGATTTATGGCGTTTTAGACGCGAAAGCACCGTTGAAATAGTTGCTTATTGTTGAATTCAAACTGCTGATTAATGCGCGGACAGCTGTTTGGGACCAATATGACACTGGGAGACTGTTTTCGTCATCAAGGGAAATATTCTGCCTGTTTTTCTGCTGTTGACGTTGCTGCTCGGTTGACTGACACACAACATGAAACGTGACAAAAGTTCTTCTTAAAGTCGGTTCGGGATATTTGGACCCTGAAATGACAGAACCCGGTTGAAAATCAGCCATTATCTAGAGTAAGCACTTAACCGCTTCTACTTTTCATCCCAACTCAAGGTACATATATGCAGCGTGTGGCTCAGAGGTCACCTGACATAAACAAGTAGGCAACCTGAATTTTTTCCCCACCGGTTAGGCACATGGTGGTGTTTGGTGTCTGAGACATATTTCAGCGCACCAAAAAAGAAATTCATCCCCGTGTGAGAACCACATATTATGACCACAAGTATCCAAATGGTCGAAGCTGAACAAACGTATGTATAGTCATTGAGCTTTAAAAATCCAACGCCGTGCATAAGGTTGGTTCAGGAAAAATTTTACGTCAAAAACCTAAATTCACAGAGCATGAACTAGATTTATGGCTGACGCATTATACTCCCTCCCATACAACCACACTTTTGGGGATGGGAAACTTCGAGTGGCTTTTATGCATCGAATAAATTACACGGAGCACATTACGCACAAACGTACGCTAAGTAAGACAGAACCATTTGGTAACTGCACCGACAATGTTTCTACATCTCGCGGCAGTGGGACAAGGTGAGTTGACGCAGGAAAGTTTGCGAAAATAAGAACCGCAATGGATTCGGGTTCCTGCCATATCAGAGAACATGACAAAAAACGCTCGATTTTTATACCAGCACCGAGCGGTCGCTCCCAGTCTGAGCCTGGCACCGGATAAAGTCAATTTGACAACGCCAACTATGCCTTGCAGAAGTGAAACATGTATGGGTACCTATAACTCGTTTGCTGGTGTTTAGTTGGTCTTTTACAAGTTGTTGATGTCGCTCGAACAGTTGTTTCAAGAGTCTGCGGCGACATTGCAAAAGGTGTAAGTCTGGCATCCGGGGATAGGTATACACCTCATATGCGCACTTACTACACCATTGCAGGTACTACAAAAGGCACACTTGTCTTGGCTTGTTGGTAGGCGGTCCACTTGATCGACTGCCTCCCACAAGCTTCCTTGAAACGAAAAAGAAAATCTCCGAACGCTTCTGCATGGAGAAAAAGAATCCGCGCACAAAGTCAAAAAATTGGTTACATTCACGCAGAATGTTCCAGAGCGCCTCAATTCAAACTGGACCTTGTTTCTCGGTCTGAGGCTTTTGGTGTTGAAAGTCGAGAAATGCATCAACAGGCAGCCACTCCAAACGTTGCAATATTTTGTCGCATTGCACACTTTCAGGTTCGTGCTTGCATGACAAATGACAGGTCCCCTGTTCTGGGAATACCGCTGTCGCTAGTTATTGACAGGTTATTTTTCATATCTGTGAGCCGGCGTTGAAAAGCAGTCGTCATTTCTTGCGCAAAAGAAAAAACGTGCAAAAACATGAAACGTTTTTCGATTATCAATCCCAATAACTCAGTGCACTACACGCAGTTTTATCTTTGTTCGTGCGTGAATTGCACACAGCCTGGGGTACATACTTGTAAAGCTTGGGCTAGTTTTTTAGGCTTGGTCGAGCCTGTGCGAAAGCCTGCATAATCCTATAACCTGAATGCACAGTCCAATCTTAGGACCAAGTGCATGCCTAGCCCCGGGCCTCAATTACCGCTCGTAGCGAGCTGCACTAGTACCCATTTCGGACACCCACGACAACACAGTGGCGCGCTGCGTTTAGTCATCGATACCCACACCCACACCAAGTGACGGGATGAGTAAATGACAACCCTTCTGCTACTTGGACCACGGTTCTATTACTTCTACCTGGCTGTAAACTAACTCGGTAAAAGTTTGTGGATATGGAGCGCCACAGATATTGAGTTCGAAACATCAGCCAATTGCAAGCTAATAGCCACTGGCTAACCGGCTGATGTTTCAAACAGGAGAGTGCAATTGGGCCCATCTCGCAGCCAGCAAATTTGATCATACTACGGAGTGCGGCTGTATAAAGAGCGAATGTCGAATAATAAAGGGATTACAAGCAAAATAGGATTTAGAACCTAACACAAACCAGTGACCCAAAGTGATGCATTTCTGCGCAAGCACGCAACGCTGATGCGGTTTATTGGTGGCAAGTTGTTAGCAGGGTTCAGGAACATGCGAACAACTGTGGATAATACAGTTACGCTGTGTTGACGAGATGCACCCATCGGTTAAAGTTGCGGCCCCATGATAAATCCTTCCTTCGATGCAGTGTCGAACCTTTTTGAAACGCTTTGAAAACAGAAAAACGCAGGGGTGCATTGCACAGGCCCAGACCAACCAGAGCAGCTTGCTGGAACACATGAGAAAAAACAGCTGCCTCTGACTGAACTAAACTCCAACTCCATGCACCTAATATGGATCGAATTTTTATGATAGTCGCGGGTTCTCCGAAGAGGCACACACGCAATGTTTGGCAATACATAATGAACCGCTGAAACCGACGGTGCGGCAACGAGCCAGACCATGTTCCAATGACTAATTGGACTTCTTGTGCGGTTTTAGCCTTATGTGGTTTCAATACCAGGACCACGCTTGAACGGTCGTCTTTTATTTCCAACAAGCATATGCTAACGGACACAGGCCACAGACAGATACACAAAACAAAAGACCACTGCAACGTACAAAACTAGTAAAAACGAACAAGAAGCAAAGAGATAGTACGATCATTAGGATAATGCCAAGATACACATAAATAGCCATGTTTTTTGCAAAGATACAATAAACGACAGAGAGTAGGATCATTCCAACTTTCTATTCAACACCCGCCTTTGCTTGGGAACATTGCGGCTGCCTGAGCCTTGACCCGTGCCATACGACCGTTTGCGTTGACTTGATGGTGGAACGAAGTTGGGGTCTGCAACATCGGATAAATATCTGCGTATTTTTATCGAAATTGGCAAGTCGTTGTCAAACTATATGCCTCGTCACAACAGTTGAGTACATCGTCGGAACGCAGCGGTATAAATTACTGATGGGCAAGAGTGGTGGCCAGAGGCAGGGCGGAGAACAGCACTTCACTTCAACGGATTCTCCATTTCTGCTTTCATTAATTTAGCCTACAGAGGTGCAATGCAGCTTTGATTCATCGTTGTTTTTCTAACATAACCGCAGCGCAAACAGGGTGACACACAGAACCACCACAACGCCAACCGACCATCATCATTATAACTCTGCCTGGCGCGATGTCTGCGTCCGGTGCCCGATCCAGTGCCTGTCTGAGCCTGGCCCATCACATCCACATCGGCAGCCTCCGGACTGATGATGGTGTTGTGCACCTCCTCAGGTTGGTCGATGTCGGGTGCACGCGGCAGGTACCACAATGGGGCGTCCGGATGACGGTCGGGGTGTAGGTCGGGTAGACGCGCTGACACGGGGTGATAAAGGATGAGCATGCGACGTGACAATTAATTGTCGATATCAATTATCGCACAAAAGCAATTCTCAAAACAACGGGCAGAAAAAGATCGCACGTGCTTTAACGTTGGAAAGGTTCAGTCTCAAGCGTTGAATTGTAAATCAATAGTCGATCGAATCGAAATCGATGTCGAAAAACTGTGACCAAAAATTTCGGGAATTGAGTGGGGCATAAAAACAAAGATCAAATCCTAACGGGAAATGACAGGCTTTTCGAAGGTTTGACACCACCAAAATCGGAATGATATGAGATGAAATGGACGAAAAAGTTAACAAAAGAGAAAAACACGCACCAAGCTCCTCCTCTTCATCCGAACTGCAGAACGTCGCTGACGCGTCAACGTTGGTCACATCGACCTGCAGATCCTCATTAGCTTGTTGTTCTGAAAAGTCCTGCGCTATCCAATCTGTTCAGTGTGCATGTGCATTGTGACCAACGGCAGAGTGTTGTTGGCAATTAGTTAAACGAACACTACGCAGCAAGCAAAGACGCTCGTTCAGTCAGCTCCGCAGAACAAGTACCCTCACTGACCATTGTCCAACTGCACACTTCTGTCTTCGTCGTCTTGGTCGAATTCGGACTCGCGTTCTTCATACTCAACGTTGTCTTCCAATTCCTAAAAATAAGAAATTTTTGTCTCGTAAAACCAATAAAAAACCACAATCAGCAACAAGCGCACTCTAAAATCCGGAGCAAATGCACTCCAATTTTCGACATGTCCCTGTGACCACATGCTCACCAGACCATTTGACACCGAACAGATGACCGGACGCGCCGGATGCCACTGCAATTGCATGAAACATAACGAAACATAACGTTTGGTTCAAATTTTAGCTTTCTGAATTTTGAGATGCCTTATTTGTGCTTGCGAAAAATATCGAGATCATCTTGCTCCTCAAGAAACACTTCGCCACATTACACGCTCATAGAAATATTTTCAATTCATTTTACCGCTTTATGTGAAAAAAGGCCATTCAGCGCCATATCAAACTAGATGATCGGATCGGATGTGACTTGCCTTGGTCGGTCACGCATGATTCTTACAGTAAGCTGGAGCCACTAATTTCTTCCAGCCTAAGTGTTATCGGTGAACGTCTTTTAAGCTGGTCGAAACCAGTGGCATCTTTGATTCAAAAAAGTTGCCAAGGCCAATGCAGGCCCGGTCCGATGCGGTGATATCGCTCTCTGTGTCAAAAACAACAACAAAAATGTAAATGTCCATTCAACCTGCACATCCAACAGAGATTCGCCCTTGGGACCGTGCAATATTTTGACGAGATTAGCGGTTTCCCGTTCCCAAATGTAGAGCGTGTGTGATTTGCTGCTGCCCGCACAGATGTAGTCGCCATTGCCCGACAGACAACACGTCTTCCACGCAGTCCTGGAAAAAGGACCAATACCTTGGTCACGCGACTTCGTGCCATGCACGTGACCTGAGGAACTTACTCCAATCGCCCTAATTTCGACTGGCGTGAAAATTGTCAGAACAACTTTTGCGCTGGTCAAAATAATGACACATGTAGTATCTCGGAACAACCCGATGCCCGACTGGAAAAAATTCTCGCAACCATAACTAACACGGATCCGATCACGAAGATTTAGGCCCAACTGTTTCAAGCTGAAAACTCTAATGCTCAAACAACAACAAAGCAGCACACACTTGTTGACCATATCCTGCAGCTTTTGCACCGGCTCAGCCGTGCTGGTATTGCCACGCAACAATACTTCACGCAGGTCATACACACGGATGATGCGGTCGGCTGAACTCGCAACGAAATAGCTGCAAACGCAATCAAGCAATAAAGAATGAATCATTGGCCGGTATCGAACGCGGTGATTGGTGCGGATCTGCATGAGTCACGTGACTGAGGAAATTGCGAGGTTTTAGGACGCCACTAACAGAGCAAAAGTTGCTTGCCATTTGTCTGAAAAAACGTGCTCTGCTAGAAATTAATGGCATCGGTAAACATCATAGTCAAGAAAGTGGCATGCTCATGCGATCTGATCACACAAATTCGATACTGCTTATTCAATAAACTTCGAGTTCATTACATCGCGACATTCTCCACATAAATACAACAAAAATCGATCCCGGCCCCAAACTCACTGCCCACGTCTGGCAAAGTCCAATGTCTTGATGGCATGATTGCTTTGCAGCCTGAAGGACGCAATCTGCGCCATACTGGCCACATCGAACACCGAGAATTTGCCCCTGGTGCTGCCGGTGATCACATTCTGTCCGCGACGGTCGAAACACGCGGTCACGTGAATGTCCATTGACTGCTCGTCATCCGCTGGGATCACGCTGCGAACAAGACATCGCATCAATAAGTCAAGTAAAGCAACAAGAAATCCCACTCACCGATGCTGCGCTGACGGATCATTTTGATTGACCACAACTGCTTGATTTTTCAGAAGACACACCAGAAAACGAGCACTAAAATTAAACACTGCAAATGTAAACTGACAACAATTCAGGTTAAGCTGGTGATTTGAGGTTGGAAATGTTTCGATAATAGAATATTTTCTTTCATTCCGACCGGAGCGCATTGATAACACAGATATTTTCTACGAAAACGCAACCGAAACCGAGCAAACACTAACTTATCCCTGGGATGGAATTGTACTTTCATGACAGCCGTCGGGAATCTGAATTGATCGATGGCATCACCGGCGAGCACGTCCCAGACCACAACCTGATGATCGCCCGATGAAGTCAACAAACGACGACCGTTGCGCGACCAGCTGCACACCAACGTTATACTGTTACTGTTATGCAGAGCACTGTTATAACCAGGTGACTTTTTCTTTCCGAATTGCCCCCCCCGGTCTTTACTTCTTCTACCCTATTTTTCGCCGTTTTTTTTCCCCCCGGACAAACCACCCCCACCAGCTGCACACAACATGACCAAATGTCATTTGTTAAGCTGCAGTTATACTTGTCTATTTTCGGGGTCTGTGGAGAATGCAGACAAAATTTTGTTTGCATCATACTTTGTGATAGCGTTGTGGCACTAATTTCGGCCAGCGTGAATGTTTCTCCCCTGAACAAAATGAATAACGATTACGCTGGCTGAAATTAGTGCTACAACGGTATTACAAAATATGATTCAAACAAAGACTTGGCTACAACCCGAAGATACACAAGCAACCGGAAGATACACAAGTATAACTCCAGCTTTATTCTTATTGTCAAATATAGGCTGGCACCAAACATCGCGATTCAAGCGGACAGGGCCTGTATTGGTGCCGGGACTTTTTGATCAGGGACAACGGTTCCGATCAGCGAGTTCAATATCGCTCACGATTTCTCAACGGAAATTCCCCCACCTGATGCTGGTCACCGGTTGCACATGCGCGTTGAGCACCTTGGCAATTTGACGATTTAGAAAATCAAAGATGCACACACGACCGTCGTTGCAACCAACCTAAAATTTTATTTATGGTTATTCTTTAAACGTCGACATAAAATTAAAATAACTGATAGCAAACCAACAGCCAGCAATGATCCCCATCGATTGAATTTGCAACACAACGCAGCACCAGCGCAGTCCAGAACGCCGTCCGCTTCCTCGGGAACGTTTTGACCGAACGATTCTGCAAAGCAAAAGATCGATGGATTATTTAGTTTACGTTTGCAAAGGTACGACACAACGAACCTAGTAATTCTAAATTCATTTTAAACCCAGTCAGCACGCGACTGAGAATCAGGCCGGGCGAGGTCTTTCCTGAAAAATTTATGGAAACCGATTGCTTCAATGAAGTCACAACTGGAAAGGTAGAGCAACAATGGTGCTTTGCAGAAATCTGAACTGCGCAACTGTGGAAAAATGATTTCGAGTTGTTCACAAGCATTCACGTTTTATTCAGCGTCAAGATCTATTGTCCTTAGAAAAACAAGAATGTACAAAAGTTGTTCTGCTGATAAAGTCTATTTTCAAGGCCATCATGGAGGACTACTTCGAAGCAAAAAATTAAAAGCAGCAGATAATGAAAATGCACCATCAGTTTCATCGTTCCTGGTAGTTTTGCAGCAATGACAACGAGTAAATTCGCAGAACGTGGTCAGGTACAAATGAAAACAAACTCCCACTACATCGCAGTTATACCAAAGTTAAATGAACTTATGAATGGGTACGCACGTGCGGAGGCAAGAAAACAGCTCCTCCAACCACCTGAAAACGAAAACTAGAAACAGTGAAAATGTCAAACACATAAAAGCACCAACGAAAAAGAAGCAAATGAATGCAACAATCCGCAGCCAGCACGCGCACACAGGCACAGGCACATCACGCGCAAAACACCATCTCTAACCGAAACACCCCAAAAAGGAAAAAAAAACAAAAAAAAAACCCCAACAAAACCCCAAAAACTAATACTTTCTGTCTACACTTGTTTAGGAAGTCACACGCTCAATCAAAAACAAAACAATATCCAGTCGGAGATCAAAAATGTACGACATAGAAAACCGTTAGGAGTGATAAAGGAGTTAGTGCAGCACATATCAGGTGGTGCTGCTCACCGGTTTCACAAAACAAAGGCAAGTATGTAAGAACAATATTGAAGAAACGATTCCGAACCAGGCACTAGTAACAACAGTGCAACCACACACAAAGGCATGTCAATATTAAACCAGTCAAGAATCAGACAACGAAAACGTCGCATTTAGGGCAGTTCAGAGTTTGATTGAAATCAGACAAGTGTTGATACAAAACTCACTTTAGAACAATTTTCATTTCACCAAGTACAGTGTACCACCTTGATACAGACCTTCAACAATAGCGAATATTTTGAAGGCTATTATGATCTCCAACCTATCCTTAAAACATTCTGATTATCATTGTGGCCGCGTCCGAAAAAGGTTACACTGTACCACTCAAAATCACTGCGGTCGCAACTGGAATATCTGCGCAAAGTGATTGCACATGGCCATAGCGATCAGTTCACCATTGGTGGTCAGGTAGATACTGGACGGGAACGGGAAGAACGTGGGACGCTCGGAGCCGGCGGTCGAGCAGCGAGGCGCGGTCAGGTTCGAATCCGTTTGCGTGCAGTTCAATAATAGTGTGACGCTGTATTCGCCAGCGCTCGTGAATAGCTGCAAATTTATGTGTTCTCTGGTCGCTCGATAAGTCAATGGTCCACTTAACCACATCTAGGGATCGGTATCATCATGTCGATACCCGATACCTGGCAAATGCCGATACCCGATGCCCGGTAGTTCATGAAAAAAGCCGATACCATACTCAAAAAACCCAAACGCAAAAACACACAAAAACCCCTTCCCCAAACACCCTCCCCTTTCTTACACAACCTTAAAAACCATAAAAAACTCCTTTTTTTTTTTAAAAACCCCCAAATTTTACAAAAAACTAAAGGTTTCAATAGGGAAAAAAAAAAAAATCGGTATCATCATGTCCGATCCCTAACCACATCCACAGAAAATCAATACGAAACAAACGGAAACAACTACTCACCTGCACACGATTGTTCTTTGCGTCTCCGACCAACAAATTGCCCCGTGAGTCAAACTGCACGCCGGATGGATACAGCAACTGGCCAGGCTGGTTACCCACACCCAAGTTGCTGAGTTTGCGAATTATCTGACCATCCGTCATTGAGATGATGAAAACGAGATTCACGCCTGAAAGTGTCAACACAATTATTTTCGGAATAAACATTTTCAGAAAAAGCATATTGTGACACTCTTGCAAAATCCACAGGGTTTTCCAACGGCAACTACCCAAACCCATTAACGGCGCAGATGAGTGTCCACCATGGTTCCTGGTGTCCACACAAACAAACTGTGCGGTTTCAAAAAGGTTTCATGGTTGGCATGAAACTAGCGATAGACATAAACAAAAACAATCCAATCAGGCGTTTGTCTATAAGTCCAACCTGACCGAAAAAAATCAGATAAAGTAACACTACGCCAACACGAGCCCGATTTCGGAGGTGCTAGATTAGTGAAACATTCATACGTGGCTGATTTGGGAAATGTCACACGTTGCAGAATAGACAACGTGGTGCATGAGGATTTCTCTTTCTTTGCGTTTGTAACTACACCGCCTGCGAAATCGGGCTCGTGTTGGCGTAGTTTGCCTTGCGAAAAGAGAATAAAACGTTAAAAATTGTACGAATGGAATAAAACAACAACAGAAAGCAAACTGACCCAAATCACTGACGGCCAACCAGCCATTGGGATGCCAGTCGATAAACCGTGGCTTGCCACTCACCACAGGGTACATCAGCCGACGACACACATGGCCTAAAATTCTAGGTAAAGGCAAACTACGCCAACACGAGCCCGATTTCGAAGGTGGCGTGTATTCAAAACGAATAGAAAGAGAAAATCATCATCCTCCATTTTGTATTCTTCAACGTGTAGCACTTCCCAAATCAGCAGCCACGTATGAATGTTTCACTATTCTGCCAGCTGCGAAATCGGGCTCGTGTTGGCGTAGTTTGCCTTTACCACTGTGTCACAATAAAGTGGATAGACTGTAATATCATACCATTTTCGGGATCAACGACAGCAATTGTGTTCGCAATGCGAGCACTCTGTGACAACGGCGGTGCGCCCGGGGCTGACTCGTAGATCAATGTGATCAGATATTCGCGATTATTGGACGGGTCGACCATTACTGTTAGGCCTAAATAACTATTTTGGTGAATATGTCGAAAACGAATAACAGTCAAACTAATGATAAAATTAAAATACAAGTATCTTATCTTACCATACGGAATGGTTTGCGTGTTGTAAAAGCGTTTCAAGCAAAGTCCATTGGCCAAATTGTCAATTTTGCATTTCTGAAAGTGGCAGTTTCTTAATAGCAATCGACTTGAGCGGACAAAAAAACAGCCGAATGCGATGCAAGTCTAACCCACCATCAATCCATTATCATCTTTCACCACCAGTTCGTCTGTTTGGTACAGAAACACAGCAGCTGACGGCTGACGCATTCGTTCACATTTGGTCAGGTACAATGGATGGTATTGCGAATCGTAGATTTTCACCTGACACATCGAAGCTGCTTATTTGTGCTCGTGTATCCCATTGATTACTGATTAGTTTTGCTGTACGATATCATTGAGGTGAGAACGCTGATGTCTCATTCTAGACTAAAGTCACCACAATTGATTTGTCTTGGGGTTTCAATAGCTCGATTGCAAATTTCATTTGCACCCAAAAATGAAAAGACGACGGGACACAGTTTACATCAGAAATTGACACATTCGCTACAGTGCGAAATTCATGGTGCATGGAGTGTGACGCTCGGGCAGATACAGTGTACAAATACCAGCACATGGAAACCTGAAGTGGAAAACACAGCGCAAAACCGCACCCCACTAACCACATTATGGTCCTTGTCACACATAATCGTGAGCCCACGTGTTTCGTGTTTGGTGCACCCAATCGGACTGCTGAAATGACAGTTGGTGTCATCTCGCTGGTCGGTCACCCCGAATCGAATACACGGCAGACCTTTGATGCCTGAATTAACAAGGGTATTGCTTTTAAATTATGAACATGAAAACCAATTAACTAAAACTATAAATTATAACCTTTATGTACACTGCTCTCACTTAATTGCAGCATGTTCGGTTTCCTCTCAATAATGTCACGAGCGCTGGTGCTGGTTGATTGAGGTGGGCGCGGAAACTAACAAATGAATAAGGTTCATGTTTACTTCATTCACACCAACAAAACCACAAATGACGCAGAATAATGATAGTCACTTTTGCACTGATAGCCGATGAGGCCGCACTTTGCACGTTCACATCTGGTGACGGAGGAGAGCGAGAGTGATTGTTGTTGGTTGCTGCAGGGACACCGCCAACAGCAGCAGACAATAATGGAACATCGGACGATTGCGACGCTGAACATTGTGTTTCCTCATCAAAATTGCAATAAATCTCCCCGCCCGATTCAACAAAAATCCTCACCAGTTCCGTTTGTGGCGGCACTGCTCACCGATCCGGGCACCGGTGCCTGGAAATATTGGCCACCGGTTTTATTTTGATCACTCTTGCCATTATAATATCGTAAGTCTAGGATTATTATGCAAGCGGGGTTGGATTATCCTCTTCATAGTGACATAATTGACATGTGCTACTTTCGGTTCCAATAAAAATCATCACCCTAACAAACGAGTTGTAACTGGGAAATTAACCCTGAAAAGTATGGGTAATGAAATGCATCAAAAAATGTTCAACCAGAAGCTATTGATTCAACTGTGAAAATGGTTGGCTGTAGTTTGCTGCCCTACCTGTCTGGCAGCAGCCATCGACTGCGGCACACGATGTCGCCTCACCGAAGAAACAGTGCCATTTGCGTGCCCATTCACAGACGAGGCTGAATCGGTCAACGACAGACTGCCGAATCCACCGATCACGCCACCACCGAAACTCGCAGCAGCACCCGTTGGATGGGACACGCCGTTTATCGATGACGTCGGTGATGTCGGCTGCAATATTGCTGTGCACAGTATTGCTTGGTGGCTGTTTATTAGCCAGATCAAATCTATTTCATTAAACCTAACTTCATTCATCTTCATATATGCACGGATTAAAAGGTGCGCGCCCTATTGTCGCATCATCATCGCATTATATCCAATACAGTCTAGCCCATAAATAGTGACACGATTGGGACACCGTCTTTGGCCACCATAAAAAATGTTTACCACGCACAGTGGCAATTAGGATGGTGACAACAGAACGGGGACCGAAGTCGTATTCAATAGTTCGCTAAGTCCCATTTCATAATTGTGTTGAAAAATTTTCGTTGCATATGCAACTGAAATAAACTCAAACGCACGCACAAACTCCATCAACCAAACCTGTTCGGCAGCACATATGAATTTGAGTGGGCTGTTTGCCACATGTTCGCCATACAGAAGCACGGTAACACTGTAAACACCAGCCGAGCATGGCGTAAACTGAAGTCCATAAATAAATGACAGAATATCAATGATTCGAGTATCTGTTATCTGCACGACTGTCAAGCCAACACAAATTTCACCTGCAACCATGGCCATTTGTTCTCGTCGGCATCATTTTCCCATTGAAATCCGATTGCCATGTTGTGTTCATCAGTAATGCTCACATCGAGCTCATCAGAGATGCTCGCTGCGTTGTACGCTTTCTTGCAGCGGAACTGGAAATCAGAAACGTTCGGCCTTTGTAATGTGGCTTCTTTGTTGGTACAAAACGAGAAATGAATAGTTGCATATAATTAACTACAATTCCAAGCCGTTGCAGAAAACGGTTTTTCAAATAAAACGCACTTTAATTTGCATTTGACTGCCCAATACAAGTTGTTGGGCGTTTAATTCGAGATGTATATCGGCCGGTTTGTAGATTGCCGTTCGGAAGTAGACCAGCAGCGACGCGTCTTGCAGCAACGATGAGAGTTGTGTGAACTTGGCTGACTCACACACGTCAAGCACCGCAACTCGGTTCAGCTCAGCCGTCAACTGTACGGGTGAGGTCACTGTTTGGAGAAATTATATGATCCCAGGCCAGTCATTCGATTAGGTTAGGCTCCACCAGATAGACCCGAAACACGAAATACATTTTTTCTATGGACGGAATTTTCGAAACGGTGTAAAGGTCAGTTGGGCGTAAAGGTCGGTGTAAAGTTCGGTCGAAAGCTCGGTCGGCGAAGCTCGGTGTAAACATGAAACATTGCCTGTTATTAACGTGGAATGTTTCAAGTTTACACCGAGGTCTATCACACTGAGCTGTCGACCGAGCTTTCCACCGACCTTTACACCCAACTAACCTTTACACCGTTTCGAAAATATCACCCTATGTCCATGTTTTGGGGTTCGGGTTTTGAAAAAAACCGAATCAAGAAGCATGCTAATCAAAAATGTTTCGACTGACAGTATGAATTGTTGACGTCAGCTACAAGTGGCAAAGCCTAAACATTTTCGATTATCATGCTTTGTGTTTCGGGTTTTTTTTTGAAAACCCGAAACATGGATGTAGAAAAAATTTATATTTCGTGTTTCGGGTCATCTGGGGGAGCCCTAAGCTCAACACAATGGCAGCAGCAGCCAGCCCAGATCTTCTCTGCCGATTTTTTGCTGACATTTCTGTTCCTGGCTGACCGGCCGCTTTAGTAAGCTTGATTCAAGGCTCAAGATTTTATTTATGATTATACTGGGCCTGTGAATAACGCATTCGTTTGACCGGTCCATGTGGTCCGTGAGTGAGGTTCACTGTAGAGAGGGAAGGTTGTATTTCGTTTCGGTATGGCCGATTTCAACTCATTTGAAAAAACCCCTCCCAAAAATTAGAGGTAATAGCCGTGTGATCCCATTTTTGAATGTAACGCACAGTTTTCATGCGTTCCTTGGTTGTTTCCGTCACCAGTTCATTCTCCAATTGTCTGATTGCAGCATCGTATTGTTCCTGCACTCGATCGACGATCCCTTTTCGATCGCAACGACGAGTGGCGCAATCGTCAAGCAATTCTTCTTCAATTGCGTCCACCTGAAATATAAAACTAAACGTACGAATCAGATTATCAAAACACAACCATGGATATTCGGATCGGATATGCATACTGCACGTCTGTTATTGTTCAAGCCAAACTACGCCAAAAACTTTTGGCTCGTCTTCATTTCCTAACCCCGAGAAAATGGAAAAAAGCTTTTTTGGGATAAAAGGTTTTTTACCTGATGGGAAAAAATATTTTTTCCTTTTCTCGAGGAAAAAATGCAAAGATGAGCTGCGGGCAGTGTAGTTCCTGGTCCGGAGGGGGACAGACGTACCCACCTCCCACCTGGGGGGAAGGGAGGGCAGTGCTGTGGCTACTTCTGAGGGGGAGATACCGTAAAAACCTAAATACAGCCCCCCCCGGAATAGAGCCCCCCTCGTAATACAGCCCCCCAAAAAGGGGTCAGTGAATTAATAGAGTAACATCCCCCATACAGTAGTGTATTAACGCTTGATAGTGGTGCACAGGTACATTTATGCACGTTTGTTGTTCGTTCAGAGCACATAATACGCCTCTTATTGACCAATAGATACGAGTAAATGCGATTACAAGCGAAAAAACATCCTTTCAAACCCCTTTTTAGTGGTTTTTGGGGGTATTTCTGGGAACAATTTTTTCAGGTTCGGGTCAGTGAATTAATAGAGGCCCCCCGGAATAGAGCCCCCCAAAATGGGGTCAGTGAGTTAATAGAGCCCCCCTTCTATTTAGGTTTTTACGGTACTGTACCTTGCGGCCAAAAAGAGGGGATATACCGGGGTACTGTACCCAGAATTTTGGGTGGAAATCAGATTTGGGGGGGGGGGTGGGGGGCAAGAAATTTTAGGGGGAGATACTGTACCATACTGCTTTCGCGAGAATTCAATTTTTATAGGTTAAAATGTGCATAAACGAGCGGAGCGCGCAAATTTTTGCACCTTCAGTCAATTTTGACCGATTTTTGGCCATTTTGGACCAAAAAGGGTACTTTTGGGGGTGAAATTTCGGAAAAATTGGGGGAGATACCGTACCAGCTGTGCCTCAGCGCGGGGGGGCCACATACCGTACCGCCGGCGAGGGGGAAATACTGTTCTTTTTGGGGGCCACCTTCCCCCAGCCACAGCAAAGACCCAAATTTGGCGAAAAAGTGATTTTTAGGTCGAAAATTTGAAACATTTTTTGCACCTTTCCGGAAAAAATTTCAGTAAAAAGTGAAGGGAAGTGGGAAAAGGGTATTTTTGACGATTTTTGACAACATTGGCTTGAAAAATTTTTCATTTTATGCCTAAAAGTGCTTATTTTACGCCTAAACTTGCCTATTTTAGGGAAAAATTGAGGGAGCAGAGCAGACGTCCGGGGGGGTGTTTACTTAGGGCGGGGGCTCTGTTAATTCACTGACCTCTTTTTGGGGAACTGCATTACGGGGGGCTCTATTCCGGGGGGCTGTACCGTAAAAACCTAAATACAGCCCCCCCCCGGGAATAGAGCCCCCCCCGTAATACAGCCCCCCCAAAAAGGGGTCAGTGAATTAATAGAGCCCCCCCCGGAATAGAGCCCCCCCCAAAGTAACATCCCCTATACAGTAGTGTATTAAGGCTTGATAGCAGTGGTGTCGTTGGGGGGGTTACCCCCCCTGGTATGGGGTATGGGAAATCGGCCGGGGGTATGGGGTATGGGAAATTTTTCACTTTTGGAACAAGCACCCCCTAAGAAATGACTTTTTGACCCCGAGAAGTACCAAAATTGGCCATTTTTCGTCCAAAAATGTCAAAATTCGCTTACTACCGCAAGAAAACTCTGTTTTAAGCACTTTTTAGACCAATTTTGGCACTTTTAGAAGATTTTTGGGGTCATTTTTTTCAAAACCCCCACCCTCGGGTATGGGAAATTTTTGAGTTTTTGGAAAACCCCCCCCCCCCTGGTATGGGAAATTTTTGATTTTTGGGGGTATGTATGGGAAATTTCCCGAAAATTGGGCTGGGTATGGGAAAATTTCGATTTCTCAACGACACCACTGCTTGATAGTTGTGGACAGGTACATTTATGCACGTTTCTTGTTCGTTCAGAGCACGTAATACGCCTCTTATTGACCAATAGACACGAATAAATGCGATTACAAGCGAAAAAACATCCTTTCAAACCCCTTTTTAGGGGTTTTTGGGGGTATTTCTGGGAACAATTTTTTCAGGTTCGGGTCAGTGAATTAATAGAGCCCCCCCGGAATAGAGCTCCCCCCGTAATAGAGCCCCCCCAAAATGGGGTCAGTGAGTTAAAGTTAATAGAGCCCCCCCTTCTATTTAGGTTTTTACGGTATTTAGGTTTTTACGGTAAATGGGCACACAAAATCGCACCCGCCCCGCCAATTATGATGACGCCAAGCCAGTGTAGTGGCTAGGGTTAGAGGTCGGGGGGTACCCGACACCCGACACCCGACATCTGGAAGTACCCGACACCCGACACCCGACATCTCAGAAAAAAAGCCGACACCCGACACCCGACATCTAGTTTTTGAAAAAAACCCGACACCCGACACCTGTTTTTGGACCAAAAACAGGCAAATTTTTGCTTATTTGCATCATTTGTGCAATTTTTTGGCTCAAGTTACTGAATTCAAGTATTTTCACACGAAATAAACACCAAAATGTCACATTCTGGGTCATCGGAAACATTCGGTTCGAAGAAAATTTTCTCTCAGAATTCTTCTCTCAGCAAAACTGATGTTTTGAACCGTAAGTGTCGGGTGTCGGCTGTCGGGTCCCAAAAAACCCGATACCCGACATCTGGGGGTACCCGACACTATACTTGCGGGCCGGAAAAAAAACCGTTTTTTTTCCGGAAAAAAAACCGAAAAAAAACCGTTTTTTTTCCGAGGCCCGGAAAAATACGTTTTTATTTTTCCGGAAATTTTTCCAAGTGGCAACTTTTGGAAAAAAAACGGTTTTTTTTCCAAAAATTTCCGAAATATTTTCAAGGGTTGCGAAAGGATGTTGTCAAAACTAATGTAAATCGGTGCTAAACAGTTCAAAATGAGCACTTTTCAATCTCCAAGTGCATTTTTAGCATGTTTCAGGCCATTTCCCGACAAAATTTTCTCCAAAATAGGCGTTTTTGGACCATGGGTATCCTTAAGTACTGGAAAAATATTTGGAAAAAAAACGGTTTTTTTTCCGGAAAAAAAACGGTTTTTTTTCCAAAAATATATTTTGCGGAAAAATACGCAAGTATACCCGACACCCGACACCTACACTTTTTTGGCACCCGACACCCGACAGCCGACACCCGACATCTCTCTAACCCTAGTAGTGGCAGGCCCATGTATGGGAGGTAAGTATGATGCGGGGTTGGGACCGGCCGGAAGCGTGAGAGGTATGATTTTGGTCACCCAAAAAGGCGAAAAAACACCGTTTTTGTGATACAATTTTGGCCAAAAATTGAGGTAAAAATAGTACTTTTTCAAAATTTTCGCTGAAAATCGCCTAAAAATAGGTATTATGGGTGGGTTTGCGCGCGGAGCGCGCGATTTTTGGGAAAATAAGGTCGAAAAACACCGATTTTTGCCTTAAAAAGGTAAAAAATTGCTTGTGAGAGGTATGATTTGGAGTTGTGAGAGGTAAGTACTCAACCCCCCCCAACCCCCTCGGGTTTTGTGGTAGGTAAGTACTGAGAGGGGGGCATCGTAGTGGCTGGGGGGGGGGTTGGGGGGGGTTACCCCCCCTCAGTACTTACCTACCACAAAACCCGAGGGGGGTGGGGGGGGGGTGGGGTACTTACCTCTCACAACACCAAATCATACCTCTCACAAGCAATTTTATACCTTTTTAAGGCAAAAATCGGTGGTTTTCGACCTTATTTTCGCAAAAATCGCGCGGACCCACCCATAATACCTATTTTTAGGCGATTTTCGGCGAAAATTTTGAAAAAGTACTATTTTTACCTCAATTTTTGGCCAAAATTGTATCACAAAAACGGTGTTTTTTCGCCTTTTTGGGTGACCAAAATCATACCTCTCACGCTTCCGGTCCCAACCCCGCATCATACTTACCTCCCACACATGGGCCTGCCACTACACTGGAGGGGGGGCCCCCCCAGCCACTACTATGCGCCAAGCCACAAAGCAGCACGACGAGCAAAAAACCATGACAATGACATGAATATTAAAAGAATAAAGCAACAAATAACAAACAAACCCGAGCCCGAATTGTGTCCAACATGCGTTTGATTTTCAATTCCATCGCCTGATTCTGTCGATCGTTTGCAACAGCATTCAAAAGTTCATTCAATCGGCTTCCAGTCGCGGCCAGAACGGGGTCGTCCGTGGCGGCCATCTTGCCAGCTTCTCACAGTCAGTTTATTTCGCGTCGCTTCTTTTGCTGCAAACACCAACCCATTCTCAAAGCAAGCCCGAGTCATTGAAAAAAGTGAGAAACTCTAAGCCTGCCTCAGCTCTGAGCACGAGCGACTAGTTATACGGAAAATCCACCCGAATTCAAATTGCCGCCAAAACCAATGCCAGAGAATAAAGGGAGGTTACGTGTCAATCTTCCCAGCTCGTGCGGCGTAATGGATTCGGGACACAATCGTGTTCGGGACTTGCCAATGCGCACATGTGGACCAGAGGTTAGGATCGGGTCGGGTTGGGCCGGCAACCGGCCCAACCTGGCCCAAATTGCTAAAATATCAAGTACTCAAAACCACGTTTTTGCGGCAAAAAACTCCCAAAATTTGCGCTTCACGTTGCGTACCGTAAAAACCTTAATGCAAGGAGGGCTCTATTCAGTGGTGTAGCTACCCAGGCGGGGCGGCAACCTACCGTACCACACCACCCAAAATGCGGGGCGGCAACCTACCAGCCGAGCTAGGGGGGGGGGTCGTACCACTTGGGGGGGGTCATCTGGAAACCGAAATTTTTTATGTCTACCGTAAAAACCAAAATAGAAGGGGGCTCTATTAATTCACTGACCCCATTTTGGGGGGCTCTATTACGGGGGGGGCTCTATTCCGGGGGGCCTCTATTAATTCACTGACCCGAACCTGAAAAATTGTTCCCAGAACAGAGGTCGCAGTCGGGCCGGGTTTGGCCGGCCCGGCCCGGCCCGAGCCCCCAAATCTCCGGCCCGGCCCGGCCCGGGCCGCCCCGAACCCCCCAATCACCGGCCCGGCCCGGCCCCAACGCCCAAATCTCCGGCCCGGCCCGAGCCAAAAGCCCAAAATCGCGGCCCGGCCCGGCCCGAGCTCGGGCCGGCCCGATTGCGACCTCTGTCCCAGAAATACCCCTAAAAACCCCTAAAAAGGGGTTTGAAAGTATCTTTTTTCGCTTGTAATCGCATTTATTCGTGTCTATTCGTCGATAAGAGGCTTATTATGTGCTTTGAACGAACAACAAACGTGCATAAATGTACCTGTGCACCACTATCAAGCCTTAATACACTACTGTATAGGGGATGTTACTTAGGGGGGGCTCTATTCCGGGGGGGGGCCTTTATTAATTCACTGACCCCTTTTTGGGGGGGCTGTATTATGGGGGGCTGTATTTAGGTTTTTACGATAAATACTGAAGAAAATGTGGCCTAAAACACTAATTTTGGGTGAAAAGTTAGGTGGGGCGGCAACCTACCTACTATACCAGGGGAGGGGCGGCAACCTACCTACTGTACCAGGTGAGGGGCGGCAACCTACCTACTGTACCTAGGGGGGACCCCCCACTCCCCCCCCAGCTACACCATTGGCTCTATTAATTCAATGACCCCATTTTGGCTTTGGGGGGGCTGTATTATGGGGTTTTCCCCAAAATGCTGGGTAAGTTACCCCGGCATCTCCCCCTCTTTTTGGCCGCAAGAACCGTCCAGTATCTCCCCCTCATGCCTCAGAAGTAGCCACAGTACTGGGGGCGGTGTAGTTCCTGGGGGGAGGGGGGTGCCCCCTCGCAGTGCAGTTCCTGGGGGTAGGGGGTTCCCCCTTCTTGGGTACGTCTGCTTCCTCTCCATGGTCCGCCTGCCCCACTGTTCCCCCTCCGGGTACGTCTGCTGTCTGCTCCCCCAATTTTTACCTAAAATAGGCAAATTTTGGCATAAAATAGGCATTTTTAGGCATAAAATGAGTGATTTTTAGGTCAATGTTGTCAAAAATCGCCAAAAAAAATTTATTGAGATTTTTTTCCAAAAAGGGGCAAAAATGGGTCAAATTTTCGACCTCAATAAATGACTTTTCTCCAAATTTGGGTCCTCCCCCCTTCCCCCCAGGTCGGGGGAGGGGCAAATGAAAAATATACCTCCCCAATAATTAACCTTCTCCATAAATGGAACCCCCAAAATTTGGGGCTGGCCAAAGGTACAGTATCTCCCCTCTCTGGTACGGTAGCTCCCCCAATTTTTCCCAAAATTTCACCCCAAAAGTGCCCTTTTTGGTCCAAAATGGCCAAAAATCGGGTCAAAATCGACCACAAGTGCAAAAATTTGCGCGATTTATGCACATTTTAACCTATAAAAATTGAATTATCGCGAAAGTAATATAGTACAGTAGCTCCCCCTAAAATTTCTTCCTCCCCCACCCCCCAAATTGGATTCCCCCCAAAATTCGGGGTACATTACCCCGGTATCTCCCCCCAGTGATGTTGTTGGTCCGAGCAAGAAAGCCAGCTAGCTGGAGGTGTCCGGCGCAAGAAAGCTAGCTAGCTAGCCGGGTACCCCGATTTGGGGGGTATTGGTCCAGAAGTCAAAAACAGGGGTATAAAAATTGGTCGAAATTATGCTAAAAAAAGCCTTAAAATGCGTATTTTTGTGAGAAAATTTGAACGAATTTGACCATTTTGGCCCATAAAATGGTCATTTTGGCACTAAAATCAACACTTTTTCACTTGGTTTCCGGAGCAAGAAAGCTAGCTAGCCAGTTTGGGGGTATGGGTTTCGGAGTACGAAAGCTACCTAGCAGTTGGGGGGTAATAGCCCCCATACCCCCCCCCCCCCAACTGCGCCACTGTCTCCCCCTCTTTTGGCCGGAAGGTACAGTATCTCACCTTTAGAAGTAGCCACAGCACTGGCCGTGTGATAGGTAATTTATCTCACCAGTGGAACTGTTTTTCAAGCAATTTTCGCCTTTGCCTTAGCGTTGTCCACGAATTGCAGAAAACTAGTGGGATATCATCATATGTATGTATTTGATTTAATTTGCAATCATTAGGATTTTCTCAAAGAATTGTCATGCAAAACCAATGTTGGATTCACGCTGAGCCGAGCTTTTGCGATGTTTCACCAATTTCAGCGAGCGCCAACTGCAACCGAACGAACTGTTGTTCCTGGTGCGCATCGATCGTAATGAGATTGGATGGAGCGGGCATTTGCGAATTGGCCTTACCAATTTCGACCCGAATCTCAGTCGACCCCTGCCCGCATTCGCATTGCCCGGACTAGCTGATGCTGATAGATCGTGGGTACTGGCTGTTTGATAAGAACAAAGAGAATGTTAAAACTGTATTCATTAAACAAAAAAGATTTTAATTGGTTCATTGTGCTCGTGCCTTAATATTTTACCAAGGCGGTATTGTGTTTGTGCCTTCTGCTTGCAGCAATAAAAATACTGGAGGAGTAAATTTAACATTATCTCTGTCCTCTGTGATCTTGATATTTTCGTATCTTGCTTGGCATACAGTCTCACAAACTGTTCGCACTATGATGATTGACCACTAAGTATCGCTACGGAGCAAAAGGAGAATATACTGCACTGCCCATTCGTGCATTGATCAGGGCTAACATGCCGAATCCAATTCTGAGTCGTCCACCATAATCTTGAACAAACACCATGGTGGATCAAATTTGGACCAACTGAACTATAGAACTACAGTGTCGTTGTTTAATATTGACTAATTATGCGGAAATCCACCCGTTTTGTGCGTGCTTAAGCATAGTCCCATACTCAAGCTTTAGGCTTCTACCTCAGGCTTAGGCTTGCGGTTAGGCTTAAGCTTAGGCACCAGCCTGAATCAAATAAAACACACAGCCACGACGAAAAACGGCTGTATCTCTCGTGGACGCGTGCTCGGTCGGGTGGATTTCCGTATAATTAGTCGCTCGTCAATGATTACACACGACACAGGATTTGCAGTTTTCACTCAAAGCAGCTGTCGCGGCGACCACCGGGTCAAACTCGTGCAAGTTGAGCAACATGGTGACCTGAGCTGTGACATTCCAGGTGAAACTCCCTTTATTCTCTGGCATTGGTTTTGGCGGCAATTTGAATTCGGGTGGATTTTCCGTATAACTAGTCGCTCGTGCTCTGAGCTCAACCCAAAATGAAAATTGTGAGTGAAATTCAAATCGCCGAAGGGTTTCTCTGACAAAACGACGGGGAGGAATGAACGGCGAGCAGTGTTGGAGGTTACTCTGGAGGGAGGGGAGATACCTAATGTACCGGCTTCGCGCGCGAATTTTGGGTAATTTGAGGTAAAAACCACCGATTTTACACTATTTTTGGCCATTTTGGTAAAAAATTGGCACTTTTGGGGTAAAATCGGGGGAATACCTACTGTACCGGAGTGAAAATCGGGGGGATACCAACTGTATCATGCCAAACATCGGGGTATACCTACATGTACCAGGCGAAGGGGATACCTACTTTACTGGGGGGTTACCCCCAAACCCCCCACCTCCAACACTGACGGCGGGCGATCCCTGATAGCGATTGTTTATTTTTGTAACGGGCCTTTTGTCATGTTTGTCATCATGTGTGTGCCTAATGGCATTTCCCCACTGACTGTCACCTGTCACACCGTCTGTGAGTGAACTTAGCGGGACTGCATGCAGCGCCTCGTGCACCCATCAGCGTGCGCATGCGTGCCAAAAAGACGCAATCCCTGCCCTGAATGTAGGTCATGAACCTGCACGTACCCTATCCTGTTTTTGGCCTACGCTTGGGTTTATGAGGAGGTAGCCCTGAAGAGGGCCGCTTGGTTACGGCAAATGGACCGAAGTCCAAGGGTGTGACTACTGAGTGATTGGCAGCCACGGTTTCGAGATACGCCTCGAATCCGTGTTTTTTTTCGCTGAGGCGGTCACCTCGGTTGTTCGCAACCCTCTGACAAAATAGTCTGCTTATAAATGAGACACGAAGACAAAATCAAATTATATACCCCGCATTTTTCCCTTTATAATGCGACGAATCGGCCTGGTTGTTGTGGTAACTTGTGCAAGACTAGCCCCTAAAGTGACCCTAGACACCCTATAGGTTGCATCCAATGGGCATATCAGTTCATAAAAAAAGAATTTGGAACACAACCAATTTCAGCTGTTTCCGAATTATAGGGGCACCTAACCTATGCTCAGCTAGTATAATACATATGGTACATTTATTTCGTCTTAAGAGAGCTAATTCGTCAGCCAGTGCGAGGAATGTTTAGTTTCATACTGTATGTTTACGTTATTTCTGTCTCGTATCCACTGCGGAACTGCGCCCATCAGATACAAAATAAAACATCTTTTCGCGATTTGTTGCAAGCAAGTTTCATTCAGGGAGTGTTCATTGTTCATCATGTCATAACGTATTGTTCATTTAACAAGCAAGCACGGTACACAAACGATGATAAGTCGGGGGGAAGCTGATGATGATCGTCTCAGCTGCGACACCTTGATGATTCAGGGAGGGACTGTCTGATCTGATGTTTCAACAAATGGATAGAGAGCAAGCGAAGATAGTATACACGTACAGGCAGTCCGCCAGCTCATGGCACTCAATACACACAGCCTGCACTCTGCATTACTGTCGTCAATGAATGCATCTATTCACTGCAGTTATTCGTTGAAACATCCCCAAACATTGTAACAGTGCAGAAAAGTGTCATGTCAAGCAGCTAATAAAAACCGAGCAAATTATAAGGCGGCCATCAAAGTATGACAGTCGCTCAAAGTGTACATTTTGTTTAGAAAATGGCGTGTGCTGCTGCATGCGTTATGTGCATAAAAAGTGCCATGAGCCGATGGATTGCCTATACTCTCTGGACCGGATACTGTAACGATTTGATGTTATGCTATATAAGGTATGTATATCACAATATACGACGTCGCCTAGGTGACATTCTCAACTTTGAGCATTTGATGTGGTTCACTCTGTGTTGGCGTTGAACAGGAGTGGGTGATCACCGGGACCGTCTGCAAACAAATGTTTCAACATCAAAAACAAACATAAAAGAGTAATTCCCTTCACTTCGACCTGTGGTTAAGTGTCAGCATAACCGTAAGCTGAAACCCCATGCCTAACCAAATCTGGGCATGAGTTGCGATATTTACTAATAATTCAAATATTCAACTCTGGTAGTCAACTCCGATCGAACCGTGTGTCCTAAGTACAGTAATGCACGGGAGTCCCGTGCATTTTATACCGCGACACATCACATACACCCCCAAACCACCCCCCCCCTCCTCCTCCCCCCTCTCCCCCTCCTTCAAAATTCTTTGTGGTATGAATCACGTGTTTTTAGCTTACTTATTTTATACCGCGACGACATTCACATTACAGCCCCAAATTGACGCGTGAAATACGTATAACATTTGTCATTAGCGGCAACATATGCAATTTATATAACACAGGTGGATACCGCGACGATCGAAGTTGACGACATTACAGTCCGGTCTGAGTTGACGATCTATGGGTTGACGACATGACTATCAATATAAGGGGCGATTATACTGACAGTCCGCTATATGTATGTACAGCTCCAGCGTATCACCGTAAAAAATTCATGCAGCTTTCTCAGCAGGTATTGATCTTGTAAAAATTCCAATAAGCAATACTGGTTGTTACATGCAGAAATGTGAAAAAGTTTTTTTCAAATTTTTCTTTTTTTAGGTATGTGCCAAAACGTACCTTTCTGGCATTAGGTACACACCACACAAGTGAGGAACACAACGCATCTGAACACCAAAATTAAAATCAACGTATTGTAAGAAATACACGTGGCGAAGTTTTGTGTAGGGGGTAAATTGACGAAATTTTGGGTGTTTTAGGAGAAGAAAGGTCGAAAACATCCTATGCTTAACTTTTTAAATTTGAAAGTGGGTTACTTTATTTTAAAAAAAAACATCTTTTAGAAAACTTTAAGGAACTTTTAAAAAATCAAGAGAAAATTTTTTAAACATCTTTGATTACGTGCACCGAGCCGCTCTGCTGTGTGCCTTGGAAGATGCAGCATTTGCGCGCTGGTCGTAATGTTTACATATGTGAAGCCACAGAAGATTACCGCAAAAGCGAAGCAAAAGATTTCTTCACGTACGCATCAAAGCGTGTACTGTGCCCGTTTCGACCTATTTTCACGGACGTGGTCGTCGGTGCGAATGCATCACATGGCCAAACCCCAGACCAACTGACTGTATGTGATCCAAGTGGGGTAGCGACGTAGGAACCCCTTCAGGTACTGGCTGTATCCGTATGGCCCGGTCTCTATGTCCATCGGCGCGTACCGTTTGCCCGCCGGTCGGAACGTACCTCGAGACGTCGCCAGATTGGCGTTCACCTGCGCACGCAAATCGGAATGGACTTTAAGGGATCGAACATGAAGCAATACAACTTTGCAGTAAGTTTCGATATGATTCGATACTGACCGAGAAAAAGCGCAAAAATCTTCGGCTTGTTGCAGAATGGTTGACACAGAGCATGATGCACATGGCAGTTGAATGATAAGTCAAGGCTTCTCATCGTAACAGTCGAGTGTGCGTCAACCAATCAGCAGTTTCAGGCCCACTTCTACGTCATTTACAGGACGTGACGTCAACGTACCTGATATAAGGTGACGGCGACGAGGACCAGCGTGATCATACACAGTTTGCTTGCCATGGTAGTTATCTATTTTCGCACTCAACCGTGTGTGGCTGAAACAGGTAGTGCTTGTGCTGTACCAGACAAATAGAATGAAAAAACGGAGCTGTTGGGCAGTGTGAACAACATCTATGTAATTAAGCTGAAGGGACGGAATAAGTAAAACCAAATTGTGCAACAGCGTAAAGTTATCGTAAAGGTTATACACACACATATTTAATCGGATCGTTGGTTCCTACAGGTAAAATCGCTAAACAGAAGTTTATAGGGTTAATTAAAACCAAGGAAGGAATATTGTTTACAAGAGAATCACGCAGTAATTCTCCTACCGTATTGATCAAACCGCGTTAGAAATCTGGTGAGCCAGGGATAGCACCAGCAACGTAAAAAGACTGTGTGATCCTCCACACAAGCATATTCCTCTGCGCAAACAAGCGACAGAAATCCTCCTCCAAACTGCCACGAAGGCGCCTTCCGCCTGGGGGCAATGCACATTCGTGCACTGTGATTTTGTGCTTTCGTCGCCAATTTTGCTCAACTGAGTTTTTGTACATATTTATGCTCAGTGAATAAATTTTTCCATCATGCCGCTCAAAGCTGGTATTTTCATTCGAAAATTGAAGCAGCATGTTCGTCTGCTGCAATTAATGAACAGCGAACGCGGTGGGCGAAAAAAATCACATTTTGTGCGCGAAACAATTCAAGAAATGCATGGCATGTTTTTTGCTGGAAACAAAACTGTTTGTTTTTTGTTTTGGTGGAAAATAAAGCCAAAATTCAGATTGTGCTAAACAAAATCACAGTGCACGAATGCGCATGCCTCCCTGCGGAAGGCAGGCGGCAGGCAGGCCGAAGGCGCCTTCGTGCAGAAGCAGCCTGCCTCCCAGCCCACAACACTGTGCATCCCAGCTGATATCCTTAAACCGTATGAAGGCAGCCTTCCTCCTGGAAGCAGCGTGCACGACTGCGCATTCCTCCCGGCTCCCGGGTGGCAAGATTCCCCCTAGGGGTATACTGTAAAGTTCCCCCACTAGGTAGAACCCGAAGGTTCTCGTCGGAAGGTTTTATCGACATGAGTTTAATGTGCATAGCCACTTAAATCAGAAGTAATAATGCTATTATATATTTGTGTGGATAGCTACAGTAGCCACAGTATTTATCGTACCTGACATAATAAACATAGTTTTATATGTAAGTGTAGTTATGCTATGTCTCCTGACTTTTACAGTAGCCAGTGCTAGTTCAAAAAATTTTATGTTTTATTGAAAAAAATTTTAAATTCATTCCTAAAGTTAAATTTTTTTTAATTATTTCGAAATTTTCTCGGTTTTTCGCTCTAAAAGTGCTATTTTTGCATAAAAGTTGTTGACATCACCTGACCCTATCATTGGGTGATATTTTCGAAACGGTGTAAGGGTCAGTTGGGTGTAAAGGTCGGTGGAAAGCTCGGTGTGAGAAAGTTCAGTGTAAGCTCGGCGTAAGCTTGAAACATTGCACGCTGAGCAAGCAGCAGACGCGCGTTTCTAAACGAAAGGTCAACTTTGATGGTTTGCTGTGCAAGTGCGAAGCGTTTGTTTGCAATCTGGTTTATTTAAGCTGGTTGCACAAACGTTTTAAAGGAATGTTTGTAAGTTACATAACATTTCGCCGCAAGGCTGTTGAGAAATTGAACATTCATTGACGACGGTGCCAAAAATTTTGACGTCACTAACTGATCGCAGCACGAAATCAAAACGGCTCCATAAAACATTACGAAATTCATAAATGTCGTTTAGAAACGCTTGTGCAACCAGCTTAAATGAACCAGATTCCAAACAAACGATTTACGCTTGTACAGCAAACTGCCAAAGTTGACCTTTCGTTTAGAAACGCGCGTCTACTGCTTGCTCAGCGTGCAATGTTTCAAGCTTACACCGAGCTTACACTGAACTTTCTTACACCGAGCTATCCACCGACCTTTACACCCAACTGACCTTTACACCGGTTCGAAAATATCACCCATTGCTATATTTTACGTACCATAATACACTCATTATGAAACAAAAATATGCTCCTGTTTTTTTTGCTTGAGCACTCATGTTTTGTCGTGTTCGGCAGATTTTGGCTGAAATAAAATTTTTTTAAATTGAAAGAACTTCTTTTTTGAAAAAAGGGTTTCAATAAAATTTTTTTATGAACCTTTAACTGACAGTAAGTATGCACAATAATGCAAATTTGCCAGAGGCGCTTGCACTGACGAGCCCTGGCGCCTCGGTCTGTCTGCGAAAGCAGGGCGAAACAGACCGACATCACTGCATTCAGTACTGTGACTTCACTGTGCACTGCTTGTTGTTGCTCTTTGTCTTCGCTATGCACAGATGTGACGAAACTCTGTTTGTGAGTTTGCACGCAGTGATGTTACAGCCCAGCAATAAGATCTGCTGGTGGGGCTTCTTGGAGGCAAGTTTGCCAGAGGCGTTCGTACTGAGGAACTGAAGAGCCTTGGCGCCTCGGTCCATGTCTGCGAAAGCAGGGCGAACAGGCCAACATGACTGCACTCAATATACCAAAATAGGAAGTAACCCTTTTGAAGAGCTCGTTCTCTCATAGGTCAAGTAGCACATTAGTTGAACGCAAACCTTCCATAGTTTTTGTCTTAAAATATTATGGGACGAATCATCACCAAGCTGGAGTCATAGGCTGGGCAACAGAAATTTGTGATTTTTGCTCGTCAATCGTCAGCAGATCCACAACCAGGTTGTCGCACTCCTTTATTGTCCGGCCCATAACTCCAGCACGGTGGTGTTACATTCCATGATATTTTAACACAAAAAAACCATGGAAGTTTTGCGTTTGACTGATATGCTAGCCAAAGTCAAACTATTTACTCAACGCAGAGAACGAGTTCTCCAAAAGGGTTGCGTTCCTGTCTTGGTCAGCCTGTATCTACACAAAGGAATATGTGGTCTGTGATAGTATTAAAAGTGCAATTGAATGAGAATGCTTTCAAAAAACAGACTTGCCCTGAAAGCTCTTGGTGTGGTATGAAACGCGAGAACATACGAACATTAGACGATCAGACTCGAAAAATAACCAGAAAATGCGCTCGCCTACGCACAGCGATTGATGTTTCCAGATGATAAAATTTTACAATGATTGACACATGCAGTGTTGACTCAAGTGTGGCCCATGTTGGCGACTTTGGCGCCAACGAAGCTTGACATCGCTAATGAGCTGCATACATTGCCAGGTATACAGGGGCACTTGTGCGCATAGAATAGCAAAGGCGATACAGCAAGTGATGTGGATGTGTGTGACGTCGAATACGCGTGCGTCGAATTCTGTATGTAGTTAATTTTGGCTCCAGAACCTTTATACAGTAGCAATTAACTATAAAGTAGGCTAGTCGAGTGACGGCTGAGAGTGCATGACCTCATTACATGCGTGTGGGCGAAAACACCACGCGATATTACAATGAATGAAATTTTTATTTCATTATTTTAACCGTTTTAATCAAACGTTGTTTTCCCTACCAAAGCCAAAGCCGAGTCTTTGGAAATAATAAGACGAAACAGCATCGTAATGCTCTCTCGATTAAGACCAGAATGCATCTGACTTTCTTTGTAAATTAATGATGTTATACCAGTTCGTTAGAGCCAAATGAGGGTAAAGTTTGTTGTTTTGCAATTAGGGAGTGGGAGTCATAAACAAAAGGCCATTCTTTCTCCACATACATGCACATCAAACATCGCTATATCAGTGGCACCAACACCAACAACAACAACAACAACAACAACAACAATGAATACTATTTTCCGTATTCACTGTTCTAGTCCAGTTCTCGATTCTTTGGAGCCCCAACGTCGTTCTGTCAAAGTTTAAGGACTAGAGTTCTGCGTTGGTTCTGACTGAGCTACTGTAGTTCACGTAATATAGTCAGAGGTGGAATTATAGTTGGGTCGCTGCCACAATTTTTGGCTCAGCGACCCGCCGACCATTCTGGTCGCTAACACCCTGTTGTACCTTGTTGAGCGAGATCGACTATACTGTAACTTGCTGTCGTTCTTTCCATTCCAAGCAACAATTTCATATGAAGATTCGGGCATACGTTTGCGTGTGGTGCGCACGTTTGTGACAAAAAATAGGCTGTGGTAGATACATATGGACGAAAATGGGCTTTCTGCACATGAAATGATTATGTATAAATAGTGACAATACGTAAGTCTATGCATTGTAAAAACATCGTGGGTGTATCTACACCTACGTACGGTATGTACGTAGTGCGGTCTACGGTCGCATTTTGCTTGCGTGCTGCATACCGTATACTTCAGGTGTCTGGTCGTTTGTGTCTCAAATTAATCAAAGAACCACTAATAAGTAAAGTTAATTGATTAACCCGCAGTGGTGTTGCAGCACGCCCATGCCATTCATTTTTAATTTGATGATTAAACTGACCCCAGCAAAATCTGCGATGCGAGTCGTTGCTCAGAAATTCAATTGTTCACATTCAGTCAAACCATTTTTCTTCACTCCAACACAAATATTGATATAAGGTCTTTTTAATCTGACTAGAATTTGATTTCAACTCAGTGTAAGTAGTAATAATAATAACCATAATAATCAATGGTACTAAAACAGAAAAGCAAAAACAAACACAACAATGGTGGATATAACGAGCAAAAATACACCAGCAACCGTTCTCACGAAGAAATCTCGGACCGTTTTATGTACAAAAACACGTCTATGTTGTTGACGTGGTTGGGGCGCAAAACGCCCGGCAAAATTGAAACAGAAATATTTCAAATCTGCATCGCAGAGTGCCATTCACCCTCTTTATAGTGACATAATAGGAACTCGCGACTTTCTGTCACCATAGAGAATATACAGTATGCACAGTTGTAGAGTGGGACAGACGGGGGACCAAAAAGTGTTCAAAAATATTTACTGTATCTGGGTTTCACTATAAAGAGGATAGAGTGAACATTAATCACCCAATGTATGTATCTACCGTGCTGTACCTATAACTGCTGAACATTCCTCGACGTCGTATAGGTTATTGACTGTGGTCCCGAGGTGCAAACAGGTGACGGCGTCGTCTGCATGGAGACACATGGTGTCCGTGACTGCTGCGGGGTGGCCGCGCTCGTCAGTTTGGTCGAAGACGGACATAAAAGTGTGGTCGTCTGTTCACTAAATCCAACACCCGCCGTGCACCAGGACGCATGAGGCACACCACTAGCTTGTCTGTGATGAGGATGGTGTGGTGTATTGTTTGAAACATCAGCCGGTTTGGCATAGCCACTGCCAGTGGTGCCGGCTGACGTGGTGCCGTCCGCTCGCGACTGCGCGCCACCTTGACCAGCGTAAAGTTGATTTAGAGCGATTGCCTGTTTGGTGCCGTATTGATGTGTGCCGCACCAGGACCGATAGCAGATCATCATGACGACACAGCACACAACGCTGCCAAGCACGATCGCCACCGACAGGATCGCCAACGGCACACCGTGAAGAAGCGATGAAGGCTCGGCCGATGTGTCCAGGTCTGCAAATATCGGAGACTTTGTGACATCACTGTGTGCCTGGGGGGACCACGAAGATACTCGTGTTTCTGCACAACCACATATATACAAGGTGACCGAAAAAAAGTACGGAAACCGTTTTATGGGGCTAGATTTCTGCCATGATAGCCCGCGAAGATCAGCTTGTGCAGCATTCGATAGCCTAGACGATCTAGTTTGTGCTAAGTTTCGGTCTCTTCACATGCTTTGGTGAATAAGTTGTTACAGAGCCTGGAAGCAGATCCGAGCCCAATTAGCCTGCTTTCAACACGTGCAAAATATCGTGCGAACAAACGTACTTCACAAAACTTTGCTCAGCTCATTCGTCAATGCCCTGACTACACCAATTTTTTAACACAAAAACAAGATCGCCTACGTTTTCGAATTCCATGCTAAAAGGATGTCCACGTGCAACGACGGCCGAGATCTAGTTTCACAAATGGGTTTCCGTACTTGTTGGGTCACCCTGTATGTATACATGGGTATAGTAATGTTTTAAAGCATAAGACCAGCTCGTGTGTGTTTTTGCTCACATGAGAATCATGGTGCCCCGCCCGTCTGGGACAACGAGCAAGCAAAAACACGCTGTACAATTCACATTATTTTATCACTTTTTAGATCCCCCAACTCCTCGCTACTGTTTTGCGTTTCTCTGTTTCCAAACATTATTAAGTTCAGTGTGCACAACCTTTGATTGTCAAATCCCCTAAATTTTCGTTATTTTGACACGTCCAACACAGCTGCTCCTTCCCTGTCCATGTAACACAAACCGGTTTTTAGTTGCAAACAGAAGCATAGTCCTTGCAGACATCGACACCCCTTTTGCTCCTGAACCCGAAAGAACGCACAATGTGAAACAGCGACATGGCTGATCCAAGAAAACAAAGATCTGTCAAACTGAGTGCTGCGCAAATTTTGATGGTTATTGATCGAACGATACGCAACAACAGCTGCATGCCTGTCTGTTTCGATGGCATAAGGATTGGAAATATGTTTTTTACATCAAACGGGTTCTTTTTGGAATCAGTCCCGGTTCGTGTACCAGTGTCAGTTGTACAGCAAAAACCAGCTTTTGTCGGTTTCGACCTTTCACAGACGGGCGCGGTGTACCAGGTCATCGTCAATGCTGATGCATCAGAGGCCCACATGGCCCAAAAAGGAACCAAATCGGGCACCACGATCAGACGTAAAAGAATTCCGTTCCCGTTCCTACCTTCACAACCCAGTTCCTTCTGCAAACTGTACTGTGTGTCCGATCTGTCTTCACAATGTGCGTATGCATCGCAGGCCAACGATGCGTAGATGCAATCACCGTTACTACAGCGGAATTCGTTGTAACGGTTGCAGTGGCCTGTAACACTGGGACATTGGTAGAAAAATGGCAGTAATACACAAGCGTTTGAAACATCACATGTGACCAGAGTGGCGATGTCATACGATATGCGTATACTGACTGATACAATTTCTTGTGCGCTTGCACAAGCATTTTAAAATGAGACTTCACGCGAGCACAAAAGGCGCTCGCAGTTGGCTTTGGGCTCACGTGGAAATCTCGAACTCTGGAAATCTACCAGCCGTCTGTGAAAACAGGTCGGAACGGGCAGCCAAAAGCACACGCTTCATATTCACTAACACATCGAATCAAGAATTTCCCATCTCTCACCAGATTGTGTCTTCCTAAACGCCGTCCACAACAGCTTGAATCCGCGATTCAGTTTCATATCACCGAGTCTTGTGGTCAGATCGCGTCGACCCGGATGCCACCAAATGGTTAGCGCGTTGTGCGTGGACTCGGCCAGACGCGTGGCATTCGGCAGCAGACCACAGTACTTTCCGAGAATACGGCCCGGTCCGTCACCCAACTCATTCGGCGTGAACGCCTTATCGTGCTGGAATGCGGTTTGGAGTGTCATTTTGCGTTTAAGACAAGGTTTTGAATTTTAATTGAAATCTCTGATCAGCTCGAAATGAACAAAACTGTTTGTTGACTAAGTCCGGTACAGCCTCTGCCTTCTTTATGGTGGCATGATGGTCGTCGTGCACGTTACGTCACTTCATTCGTTTTGATTAGAGGTTGAAGGCAGACGTTTTACCGCAGAGAGGGGTTCTCTTGGCGCGTCACGACAAGGAGGGTAGTCCAAACTGTACGTATACTTCGCGACTTTCCGAGATTGAACCTCAAAAGCTCCCGTTCCCCCGACGCACATCAAACACATGCAGTGAATCCTTATCACACACACTCGGTGTGCCGTTAACTGCAAACTCCATTGCCGTCAATCGAATGTGGTACTCCTTCTGCACGTATAGCGTTATGATACAGTTACGGTCGCCACCTGAAATTGAACGGATTCGAGTTACGGTAATTTGATTATGATAATTTTATACCCTCGCATTAAACGTTGCTGAATCAGGCAAAACCATCCATACCTGGATACGGCTGACCGTAGGGTTTGTGCGAATAGATGACCCCGGATTTCTCCATGCCTCCAGTTACCATACTGACTTTAGTGCCATGTTGACAATGGTCGTCGGCGTCGAGGTAATCTAAAATGGATCCGGGTTACGGTAGCTAGTTGGATTACTGTAACTTCGTGCCTCATAGTTATGATATGACCTTCACTATAGTTATGGCTGAATATCTTTAACGCGCTGCTTTTGGACTTTTTATGCATCAGGCGTTCACGCAGACAGCCAGCCACCTGGCGTCTGCATTCGAAAACTGTCACACTCGATGAAATATAAACTATCGATGCTTTTGACGATAATCGGGAGTGACAGCGGTGTTGATTGGTGCCAAGTGCACGGGGTAACGACGACGACACGAAAGAAATTGTACGCAACTGGGTTTCTCCGAACACAGTTACCGTACAGCCTGTGTAGTCCACCACAGTGCTATTGAGAAATGCATGCTAAAAAACAAGATGAACGAAAACGAAGTGCGGGTTTCAACAAAAATGCTCTTGTTTGTTTGTAAACTGGAGTCAATTAAAATAAAAGATCTGTTTTGGACACTTCATTTTAAATAGTTTGAAGATTTTCAAACTCACAAATAGGCATTTTGTAGGCTTCCAGCGCATCCGAAAACAGTAATCTGCTCAGGACAATTGCAACGGCCCATAATCGCAGAACCATAGTGATTAATATATTTTTAGCTTAGGAATAATTTCTGAAATTTCAAAAGGAACATAAAACCAATGATTAATGAGTCTAACCAAATGGTCCAAATTTTAGCAATTTTTCCAAAATACAAAAACCAACAAAAATAAACGAACGTTACAGATTAACGTCGTTTACATACAGCAGGTGGGAACAGAAAACGATTAAAATTATCAATAAATAACAACAAGTGCAGCATCCATAATGCGTTCACATACGAAAATATGGTGCGCGCGCACGAGAGAGTAGAAAACCGCGGCGGCGGCAATGTGCGTAATGCGAGAACATGCCCATTAGGAAGTATCAAAATCAAACCAACCAACCAAGCATTGCACATGTACCTACCTGCACACAAGCGGGTGTGGTGACAAACTATGGCCATCTAATGTGCACTATAATTCACTATCAACAAGAAATATGGGCAGCGATTTTTGCCCGCCGCAAACGCGCGTAACATATTGCATTACACGCGTTGCAATCATTATGTATGGGGCGAAAGGTGCTCGCTGTAATCGCATTACACATCAACACGGGGTAATGCACTAGCCTCAACTGCAGGTGTCTCAAGGCCAAACTGGGCACATAAAGAAGAAGACCCGAAAGTTCGCCCTGAGTCGTCACGATTGGAAAAGTGAAAGTCTTGCACAGGCTCGACATTAAAGGACAAAAACAATGGGATTATTCGTTTTGTGCAAGAAGATAAGCAGCTGCAAGGTACACACCACCATGTTGGTGCTGCAAACAAACTTTCGGGGCCAAGTGGCCACAACTTGTTGTAACCAGGCGTAAAGGACCAACAACCACCATACAAGCACGCGCGCAGGCAGGCGCAAAGTGATTTTTTACGAAAGCACCAACACGGTATATTACGTGCAAGCAAAATATTACAGCCATTTAGAATGAACTATGGTTGTGTTAGCAGTACGGGCACACACAACGCGCGCACTGGTGGTGACAGCATGATAGATCACCAGGCTGTGGCTGGTTAGGGGTGTACCGGATCTGGGTCTTGTGCTTGGGTGGGTGGGAGTTGCTGCACGTGTGGTGTTGTGAAACATCAACATCATTGTCAGGGTTGAAAATATAGGCTTCAGCTGTTCAGAATTAGGACCTAGGCAATGGGCTCAATCCGAGGCACACAATGGTTGGCTGGATTGAGCCGATGTTCGTACGACACTAAGCACCGATTATTCGTCTCTTAAAAAATCACACCAGAAGAAAAATGTTCCCGGGTGTTGGTGTGGGCCAAGCATATGCCAAGGGGGAACCCAGTCGTGGTGGTGGTACAAGAGAAGGAATGGAGCAGTATGTGCAAAAAATAGTGGGCATAGTCACTGTGTGCGGATGATTAATGACAGCAGACGGCCAACTAACGCTCCTCCGAACGGGGCCAACAAATACAGTCAACTGTTGCCAACTTGTCAAACTTCGATAAAACATTGCACGCGCACTCCAAACACTGCTGCGTTTTGCTGTGCCCGTTGTTTTGTTACAAACGTGAAAAACATTCAACCCCAGAAACGTGAAACTCAGTCGCCTGCCTGCCTGCCTGCAAATAAAGAGCTCTGGCTAAATCAACTTGACCCGATGCACACAGACAATTTACCAAGTTAACGGCTTTGAGGTCTCAGGTGAGAATTAACGGCCCATAAAGCGTACCGGTCACTAAATAAGCCACAAATACGTGAATATAATAAAACTGTAAAAATATTGATAGCGTGCTAGTTTATGTGTTTGCACAACGATGTGAGAGCGCGCTAGCGCAAGAGAGATAAACTTCTTCCAAGCACATAACCCACAGAGCACAAAAGAGCCCAAGGTTTGGGACGGGAACGAGAAGCTGTAAACTGTAGCTAATCAACATAAAACAGACAGCACCAAATAATGTGCGCACGTAGGTACACACATAAATGTAATGTACAATACAGAAAGTGTTTACAAAACCGTTATACTTTGGTGGTAGTTTGTTGCTGTCGCAGGCGAGGTGATAAGACGCGCTTGGATGGTTCACCACGCACCTGCATCTAACTGGTGTGGTCCGGCAAGAAGTATTTACGCATTCTTTACAGGATACCCTGATTCTCAAGCGCACACCTGGTATATCAGCAGAAATGCGTGATGTTTCAGACTTGCAAGTATTATGTCCAATGACCGCTGTACCTATTTGATGGTTTCAGAATTTGCACCTGCACATGAACGTTCACAATCAATTTGTTGAAGCAAAAATGTTTGCTTGTTTTGGATACTGAAAGCGAGCGGTGGCGTGATTTTATGATCATTGGGTTTATAGCACACAAATCCTGAAACACACATCATACAGAGCTTGACTGCTTGAGAGCTTATCAGTTCAGCGAAAAACTATTTCATGCAAGTGTGCCGGTTACATGTAATCACAGCACGGGTAACACTGTTCAACAGCACATACCGTGTCCATGATGCAAAAAACAGCCATCATGATCGCAAAAAACTCAAATTCAGCGAACTGACAGCAGAATAGGAGCCTACAGACATCGAAAACTGCAACTGATAGGAAATCATGTTGTGTTCTGCTGTTGCTGTAATATTATTATGAACAGAGAGAGCTGGAAAACCATAGGAAAAGCTGGTATTTCGTTGCGTTCGTTTGTTGTTTTGTGACCGATCTTTATGCGTTTTCACGCTTCATGCGTCCACATACCGTTGGAATGGGGCGTGTGTGCGCAATTTAGCCGGTTCTGATTGGGTTGCTCTTTCACTGTCTGTGCGAACAGTGACCAAGTACAGTATTTCACGAATCGTATATTAGTAATTTTGGTAAATCGAGTCGGCCTTTTTTGCCGACAATATCGAAGAAAACGCTTGATTTCAATAAAAAAGAAGCCCAGATACACTGAGGACTCGCCTAATTTATCCCGACGTTGAGTGGAATTCGATTGGAAAAAAGTTCACATGGGACGATCGGGGTGGGCGCTCGTTAAGGTGCGCGCATGGAATTTGATTTGTGTCCGAAAAAGTCGGGAAAACGTCAAAAAGCAACAGCGCCCCCACTGTTCGCACTGACGTGACTAAAATCTGGCGTACGCATATCAGAATAACGTACCACTGCAGAATAAAAATGACGCGATTGCAACGGTATTTCATGGAAAACAAAACCTTGAGATTATTAGTGCTCTGTTGAGTTTTTTAGCTAACTGTTCCATATATATCATCCGCATCATGAATCCAAGAAGTCAAAGGTTGTATGAACAGCAAATCACAAAAGATGCACTATTTTAACACCGTTCAAGAAAAAAATTGTTGCTACACATGACCGCTACACATGGGGTGCAGCATGTTGCAATAAATTACAAAATATGGAAACGTCAGCAACGGTTATAAATCGGTCGCGTACATAGATATACATAAATCTAAATTACAATAATAATGAACTGCCGAAGCTATGATATGATACGTTGTATGTATTGACACAAGGGGCTTATCTGTGTGAGATCACGGTCTGGGTGCAGTGAAGTGAAAGAAAAATGAAAACGGTTTTTGGCATCGAAAATGGGCTCTAAACACCACTAGCACTCTCAATTGTGATGCAAATTCGGGTGTGCTTATGCTATCGTTTGTAGGCATACCCCTGAGAGAGAGCACAAGGATCAGGAAAATATAGCAGCAAACAAAAACGAACACACAGACACGGGACACCAAAACCTAAAATGTATATATACATATACGCATGACACCGCGATCGTACTAATGCATACGTTAATAGACCTCGGGGTGGGCCAGGGACGCTTCGCAACTCGGATAAAGGGAACAGGGACAGAATTTGATCAAAATGGAAAATGTGACGCTTTTTGGACACAGTTGTGAAAAAAATCTTCTCAAAACTCCTGATATCATCGATCGGCCCAAACATGCCCCTGGAGCTCATTAGTTAAATGAACCAAAATTCAGGCTCTTCAGTTACTGAAATTCCTGGCCGAATCTACCCCCAAGCATGTGCTGTAACCTCAGTCAGGCTGGTGCACGGGGTAACAAAAGACCGGCATGTCAAACTGTGACAGCTCAGTGCGTTTCGTATCGCGCTGCATGATTTATGAAACGCGCAAATTCGCGCACCAATCAAGACCCAATGCCATATGGACACCATTTTTGGATATCATGGCAGCTTTTGGGAGCTTCTGATGAGAGTTACCAAAGTTTCCAATATGACTGCGTCGGAAATCAGAGAGAAACTGCCCGACACACCGCCGGGCTTTACTTTGCTCAAGTAGGTACATAGTTTGAAACTTTCTTCAAAACCATCAGGGGCCACAAACGAAAACTTCAAGAAACTATTGTGGTATCGGATGGCTAATTCCACAGAGACACAGAGGCCGGGCGCGCATAAGCAGAAACAGATTATCTGAACTCCGTCCGTCCGTTAGGTGTTTGACAGGCGCCAGAAAATATGGCCAATTTTGGCATTCCAAAATTGTGTTTTTACATTTTTGATTTGCTGCATCCCCAACGGAATGGGTAACAATGTGGCCAGCTCAATCAGGCTACTGTAATTCGCTGACTATGTTGTGCGGTGCACCGAGATAAGACTGCATGTTTGGACCACAAATTGCAGGAAGTTTTGCACATAAGGCTGAAGATCAGTTTTTTACACCGTTGACTTGATCAACATTATTGCTTCAGGAAAAAAACGCGATGGGGATCACAAAAAGTGAGCCTGTGCGTGCTAGACGCCAACGACCAAAGGGCTATGAGAGCTTTGCTGCGCTAAGGCACACCTCTGGGCGGTGTTCGTGTTTCGTCGTCTCGTTTATGATTGGGCGTTGTCTTAGGCGTGGCGCTTTAAACTAACAAACAGCTTAAACTTGAGCCTCAACCTAAGTCTGAACGTAAACAAAGTCAAAAAAATTTTTAACCTCAGGGTGCACCCAACAGCCGTGCAAGTGACCCTGCGCTCATGTCGCACGTACAGTATTTCTGATGAATCATGAGGCTAAAAATTTACGAGAATGAGTTAGAGTTGAGACAATTTAAGAAGCTCTGTGAGTACACCGGTGTATTGCATCCGCGATGCTATGGCTTTTCCTAACAGACCTGAAGGCAATGTATACATAACAGTATACAACAATCTTACAGCGGTTTCGGGAGTGAGGAGTGCATTTCATAAAAAATGTGCTGCGCTCTGCCGATGTCGGCACGGGCAGATGCGAAAGTGTGACAAGTCGCACCCCGAACAAAAGCACGCCCATCAATCTTACTCAAATATTGGGCCTGCACTCTGGGCTGCTATCGGAAACTGTAACTGCAAAGAGAGAGAACCGTCTGTTGCGTGAATGCCTGCTTGTCTGGGCCGGGTTTACGAAGGTTCTGTTGATGCTCTGAAAAACGTATTCATGTGAACTTGGCTGTGGTTACAACGCCATGCTTCGATATTTGACGAGCTTTGTGCGCTTGCGCAAGCACTGATGTATGAAACATCACCCAACTGTAGCGTCCTGTGTATGCACTGCCAGTGATGTCGTGAAGCAGGCTCGTGTGTCTTTTTGGGCCACGTGGCCGCGGTGCATTGGCACTGACGACGACTGAATGTGTTCCACTTATCATATGTATCATATGTAACCAAAAACCATATTGCTGCAACCTTGTAGGTACTGTATGTACGTATTGCCTTGGAACCAAGCCACACTTCACCTCGCCGCGACACGAACATTGCGCACAGCAGGCATCTTTGAGTATATAATCTGATTGATCTTTCGCGAACTCGGCCCATATTTTCGCCTATCGATGGTATCAAACTCGGCAGTGCAGTATGCAACGAACACAATCAAAGACAGGCCAGCACCCCAAAGTGCGTCTCCATGAAGCACTGCTGGTGGGTGTTGCTTTGGTTGCGTGCAAGGTTGCCCAACCAATTTCGACCCCCTCAGGGACCCGGCACTTCGCGACTCTGGGTCTCTGAATTAAGTGACTGCGATACTGCAAGTTGCCGAAACTCGCAAGAAGGAAGGAAGTCAACAAACTGTTCTGTGCCGCAACGAATTTATTATTTTATGCAGGATAGAGTGCCGCAACCACGCGTGAAAAAATGAGCTCCAACATGAAAGTCTGCTGGTATGGGTATGCCGGGCAGGTACCTACATGTGCACTTCAAATCTGGTGAAGTAGCAAATGTTCGAGATCGGAAAAAACAGGCGCCAGCAATTAGCGCCTAAACGAGCCAAAATTTACAAAAAGAAGCGAAAAGCTATTATTTCAGCGCGCATTATCCCAAATTTATAATAGGACAGAACTGACAAATAGCCATCAACCACCAGAACGGGGACCGTAAAGCAAAAACGAGCCCATTGTAGTTTTACGCACAAACAGATGCCAGTATGGGGCTGTCACAGGCTTTGGTCAAATGTCATCGTAACAATGCAAGGCCAATTTGTCATTCAGTTACCAGACCATATTTTAATGCAAAATGATTAATCGCCGCTGACTACAGCCTTGGCCCATGATCGCAATAGTGCGCCTCTACTGTATCTGCTGCACTTGACTTGTGACGGGGTCCGCGCCATAGGCACCAGACCAGGGTATACGATGTTGTGTACAATGTATGTATAATAATTGCTCGTTGGTTGTCGACTTTTTAGCGCGTTACATGCATATACATTTGGTGGTTTATCGACCGTGTGAGACTGTAATGTCAAATCCCTCAACTCTGCGACCGAATCAATTGTATGTTTTCATCGGCATAAATCGAAAGGGCAAGAAGCGGAATTATTGCTCGAGTTTCACTAAACGTCACCGACCTACATATGTAGTATCTGCCGGGTTTGCAATGCGAGAAGCACGATGTTCATATTTCACCTCTCGTAACCCAGCCTCACTTGACGTCTCTGACTTTGCTTGGTGATGTTTCACAAAGGTTTGCAAAACATTGAGTTGTTTTGTATCGCCAAAAAGATTATTGACTGTAGTGACCCCATTTACGGTTTGTGACCCCATAAATCACGGTTTGTTTCTTGGAATATGACTTTGTTTGGACTTTGTTTGCATGCCGCACTGGCGCTACAAACACTGGTCAAATCCGTGAACGCGGCCATCCGAACTCCTGAGCTAAAATTCATTTCGTTTTGTTGGCAAATACATACATACATACCTACTGTACCTACATATTTTGACGAAAGGAAGCAAGACACAGGGAAATACATACCTATCTATTGTACCAGCATAATGAATCCGCAAAATCAAGCAATCTCTTTATAGTGACACGATCGGTACCTGGCAATGTTGCTCACAAAAGAGAATATCCGTCAGAGGGTGGTACACTAAATGAAAGGCGCACAGCACGTTAGAACCAATGGCAAAATGTGTAATCTCTACAAAAAGGATTTCACCGCAAAAAGGGTTGCTATGAAAACGGTAGTCTGTATATTCTGACAGTATCACTAATCGTCACCAGCCACTTGCTGTCTCCTCATTTTCGTCACCAAATCAGCTCTCAGATCACCGATTTCCAGATCATCCCAATCCGATATACCGTAATCCAGACTGCCTATAGCAACGAATCCATTCCATTCGTGCTCTCGGATTTCATCGATTTCCGTGTCGATGATCTTCCGACCGTTGAATGAAGACGAAAGGAACTTGCCCTGAAATCGGCGAAAGATTTCATCAGGAATCTTGGTAAGTTAATTCAATTCATACTACTAAGTACAGTCCGTACCAAACTTGATAGCCAGATCGGATCTGCCTTGATGTTCCTTTAAATTCAGGTTGCATACACATACAGTAGATGATTTAGGCCGGTTTCACAATGCATGCGGGTGCGGGTTGCGGGTCGGATTTTTTCGGGCGCAGCAGCGGATACAGAAGTCACTTCATCGTACTTCTGGTACCGTTCTAATCAGGGCATTGTGCTTGACATGCTATGTAGTTACTTTTGATTTCTATGCGAACACTTTGAAACATCAGCAGGCCACATTTTCCGCAAAAAGTGATGCGGGTTGGCAGTAAAGTAGATTCAGTGACGGCTAGAGACGGCAGTTAAAACTCATACTTTGGGGAAGAATTCAGGCAAAGGCGCATTCCCTGATACCAAATTATGCTTGAGTATCTTACCTGAACGTTTCCAAATGCCAAAAACGCTGACCCGCATGCATTGTGAAACCGGCCTTACCGATCCGTATGACCAGCGTAAAAATTGCACGAGAAAGTCGAAAGGAACGATTTCATGAAATCTTGAAGTAGCCTTGATACAAAAAGGTTGATCGGATCCGAACGCGAAGTCCGACACCGGTCATGGTGCACTTACGTTAACGGTGAGAGAGACGTGGTACCATTGATCGGGCAGCACTGGTTCGGGCAGACTCAACATTGTGATGTAGTGGTATTGGTCTGAAAATAGTGAACACACGCACCAAGATTTTGCTTTCGTTGTATTGGGTTTGGTTTGGGTGTGACTTGTCATAAAAATGTATTGTGCATCACGCACCACAATGAAACAGAAGCCAGCCACTTCTTGTGCATGGCGAAAACACCACGTGTGTTATGCACAGACACACATGGTTACCTGGCTGAAGTTTCACGTATGACAGTATGTAAAAAGGTTGCATTCAAAGTCAAACTGACCCCGATCCGGATGCATGTTGAGTGTAGTGCATATATCGCCCTAAGTTTATCTACATGAAACATCAGCCCACCGCATCAGCCCACAAGAAAACACACCCAAATCTCTGGTAATCGCGAAAGTGGTCGAGTTGATGTAGTACCAGGCGTAAATGCCGCGTGCGTGATTCTGCGAGCATCCGAATGCATTAGATCGTGCCGCTACGAACACAGACGACGTGGCACTGCTGTTGTTCGGGATACGGAACTTGACGCTGACGGTGATGTCCTCCCTAGAGCGGATTTAGATGAAGGGTATGACGAAAACGGTCAGCTACGAAAGGCATGCAGAGGGCATGTTGTATGCGCTTGGGTGAGAAATTTGTGAACGGGTTCAACACCCACCTGCCGTGACCAAGATCTCACCTGCATGTTCAGGTCTCCCCCCCACAAGCCCAGAAAGGGGGGGCCCGCGCGCCCGGCAAGCCCGGGGTACATAGGTAGGTACTGTTTGTGTCCGAAATAACCGCATACGGTAATATAAGAATGACAAGGGATCGGTGTCGGATGCAAGGTGTCGGGACCTTTTTTGGGGCACTGTCAGGTGTCGGCTACTGAGCCGGCACCGATCCCTACTCCACTCAGGTAAGGACCTGTGAGATGATTCAAATGTTATCAAAACGAACCAACTAAAGTTGCCAATAATAGCGGTCGGCTGCATCTGACTGCGTTTGCACCAGGCCACCGGTGGCGTGGGCACGACTTGACGTGCGAACTTGTTGACGTTGTTGCCTGAGCCGTCTTCGTCTGCGTGCACCTCCCAGATGCCTGTCTGTGGTGTCAGGTACCACGGCTCGGAATGCACTGCGTAACCTGTGTAATTGGAATAGTTGATGCTTTGGAGTTTACCTATTGCACGACAAGATTATTCTCTTTGTAGTGACCTTCTGTGGTGAAATTTTTTATATTACAAATTTTTAAAGGGTTCTTTTGACTCTGTTAATCTGCAAAAGTAGTGAATATTCTCTTTACTGATCGAAAATGTCGGGTTCTGATCATGTCACTATAAAGAGAGCAGACTGTATAAAATGCGACTTTGCTGCAGCGTTGCTGATCACCACGATCATACGTTCAAAGTTGTCGGCGTAAGGCGACGGGAAGGACGGTTTCGACTGCGGGATGTCGCGTGGTGGCTTGGCCCCGCCGTACGACTCGGTCGTGATCGTAATCATTTGATCCAAATTCAACTCGATGTCGAATGCGCCATCGATCTGCAATCGATTGAATGAATAGATTTGGTTAGATCGATCGCAGAGTTGATTGGTTGTATGGTTAAGAGAGTGAGATGTTGATCAATGCTACAAGCTCATTGTGTGATATTTTGTTGAACGTCGTTCGGAGCTACTCATCTGACCATTATCAAACTCATTCCATTGCACGTTCGCTCATTTTCCACATGCGCCCGAAAAAATTGGAGCCAAAAGGGGCAAATCACAGTCTTTGGCCCTGGTGAGGAAAACAAGGTAATTTCAACGAAAATGACTCTAGTCTATCGTACGCACCTGAGACGCGTGAAAGGAAGCCCTCATTCGTTTCAATCGGTTAAGGACATCATTTTTGCTTGATCTTGCCCTTTATTGGCTCCGACTTTTTTAGGCACACATTAAAAATTGAGCGAAATTGAGGAATGTGTTTGTAGTAGTGAGATCAGAACGCAATGAAGCTTCGGAAGATGTGCATCTCAATCCTGTATGACTGGTGCCGCTACAACTGCAGCTTTCTTGTGCGTCTGTAGGGGAGTAAACCTCTTGTTACAGCTCAAAATGAGAATTCTCTCAGGCGTTGCTTGCGTGTGTGCTTCATCAATCAGGCACTCACCACATTGACAGTCGACGGCACGAGCACTTTGACCGGGAAAAACAGATTGAACGAAATAGTCGTTGTCCACACGTTCAACTGTTGAATACGCGCAAACTTTCCCTCGAGCTTGAACGTGGCATTCTGCTTTATAACCGTATAGGGCGGGATTTCTGGTCGGATGCATTTCGAATTTGGGTATTGCTGAATATAGAATTTGAAATATTTAATTCATCGATTGTTTAGACTGATGGGCTCATCTATTTGCTATTATACGTACAGTATGTATGTATAGTCCCCCTTTTCGTAGTGACCCTCGTGATCACTCACAGGGGTAAAATGGCGTGTCTCGACCGTGCGACGGGTAGACTCATGAGACCGATTAATCTATCAATTTGCAATAACCATAGTTTCCATGATGATCGTCAGACGCGGTTGACTGTCATCATAATCGTCCTCATCAGGGGTCAACGCTACATACGATCCTCCGCCGTTGAAGTGCCCAACGCCCTGGCCGTGTTTCAGATACTTCCAACCCGGCTGGACAAATTGCGTGAAATGCGCTGTAAACCAGCTGAACAATAATACATTCGAAGGAGCTTTCCAGATACAGTTGCTTGCTTCAACAATACGAACCAGATATCCAGATGGGATAGTTGATCACATAATACCCGGACCAGGGTTCAATCGCGGTCATCAGACCATCCCATTGATACGGCAGCCCCGAGTAGTAGGACGCTATTAGATTCCAGGCGATTGTGCTGCACAAAAAGTTACACTTGCTTGCGAAAATTCAGCGTTTTCGAATTCCTTACCTGGTCATGTATCCGTTCACATAGTTTTGAACGAGTATCTAAAAACATGAGCTTGGGGAATAGAGCTTTTAAAATCCTCAAAAAAAACAATAACCACACGCACTCTTGCCCAGCATCCAGCTCCGACCTCATTGTTATACGTGCTGTAGTCCTCTGACGCCCACAAACGTTTGCCAGAATTTTGCCCCGTCTCGGCGGTGATCGTTCCCGGGTAATGCACCCTGCATTTGTGATCGGTCCGGTTCAGTCATATGGCTTGATTACGCAACTTTGTTGTGAGGTTTGGTAACGTCATCAATTTGACCAGCGTAAAAATATTGGTTGCGTTGCGTGGAGAGCAAGTTTTACGCTGATCGAAATTACTGTGTCTCGAAACATCATTATGCGAAAAGACCGAGCCGAGTCGGACCGATCACCGTGTAGGATGTACCTGATCATATACATGAATCAGAAAGCTGTGTACACAATAAAACTAACCAACCCGAAAGCATAAACAGCATCGAACAGTTTTGGGTCTTCGATGTATGCCTCATAGGTCTCATCCATCATCAAACCGTCATTTGTGATTATTCCCACGTTGCTGAAGCCCGAAGCGTTGAGCACCTCGCGCAATTTCTGAAGTCAAATAAGTATTCTGGAGTGCTGTCATAAAAGTATTGATAACTGTAAAAAACAACAGCGGCTGGTATCGAATTTGGTGATCGTTGGGGGTCCGTTCTTCGATTGATCTTTGATGTCAACATTTTGGCTAATAAAGAACTATGCCTTTTGAAACTTACGAGTAAATCAGTAACTCTTGAAACATGTATTCCTAATACCAAAACTTCACATGATACAGGCAGGACTGATCACAAACTTGGATACCATTGGTCTGTGAGAATACCAGGATGTAATCCAGATCGGCCATGCGCTCGTTCCAGACCTGAAGTTATTTTTTGAATTATCGAAAAAACCTATAAAAACAGATTAAACTAAAGAGCACTCACCCCGACAGTGTCAATGGTCAAATTGTGCACCTCCTTTGCGCCCCTAATCCAGTTGACAGTGTATATGGCCAGACGGGTGATATTGACGTACGGGTCATCACCCCGTTTGCTGCCCTTACCGATCCAGCCCGGAAACGCCCAGGACAATGCTGATAGATGGATGTCGGGGTTGCGCTGTGATTGGGGTTGAAAACGCATGTGCCCACCAAATGTACAGTCTACTTATTCTGTTTATATTGTGACCCTCTTTATTGGGTGGAATTTTCGAAACGGTGTAAAGTTCAGTTGCGTGCAAAGATCGGCGTAAAGTTCGGTCGAAAGCTCAGTCGGCGTTGCTCGGTGTAAACGTGAAACATTGCCTGTTATTAGCGTGGAATGTTTCAAGTTTACACCTAGGTCTATCACACTGAGCTGTCGACCGAGCTTTCCACCGACCTTTACATCCAACTGACCTTTACACCGTTTCGAAAATATCACCCATTGTTGGTAAGCCGCCCGGGCCCGCCTGTGTAATACCGTACCACTCTTGATTCACCGGTTCGTATTACTACAGCAGTAACCGAAAATGACGGGTCCAAATCATACAGTATACAGAACGTTGACTGTACCTCTCTCGGCCTACACATACAGTATATACATCATCAGTTATCTACGTGAAAGAAACTACAACTGGCAAGAATTTCTCACAGAGAAAGCATTCATTTTCTGAAGAGTGACTCACCTTTTTAGCCTCCTTCATCAGCCACCACTCATAGCCTCGATTGTAGTTCTGGTCATCTTCAGTGTGTTGATGAGACGATTCACCGCCGTCTACACATGTGTAATAGATGTGAAACATCACCATAATTACAGGAAAATAATGATGATCAAACCTGTTGACTGATCGTCACCTCCGATTTCCACTTTGAGAATATTGAGTGATGCGGCGTATTTGGGCTGGAATTTGTTTTTGAAAATGATTTTTGAGCTTCGGAAACTCATTTCGAATAAGATTTTTAAAACAGACTGACAAACTTTGAAGAGCAAGTCGAGTATCTGAGATCGCTGGTGCTCTCCGTAAGAGACCAGAAGCTTTGAGGTGGCCTGAAATTGTTGATGTTATTGTAAACGTATGAAAAGTGGCTCACGGTGATCAACTTTCACACGAGCTAATAACCCCTCCTCCGGAAAGGCCGCCGATTCCGTCAAAAGTGCGCCCTAGTCCGTCTTCATCGGATACGGTCACAATTGTGTCCTCAAATGGCTCAGCGACCAAGTGTTCCTGCAACACAAATGACCAAGTCACAATGAGTGACATCAAACTTGGTGATCAGATCGGATGTGATCTGGCTTGGTCACGTGACTTTTTTGAATTAACGATCTTGAGAAATTTAGTGATGCCGCTACCTTCGTCCAGCGTAACAGATGTTCCCGACCTAAAATGATAACTAATAAGCTGACGAAATTAGTGGCTCCAGTAAATGTTTAAATATCCCTAATGCAAGAATTACTCGCTGGCAAAGCAACTCACATCCGATCACCAAGTTTGAAACAAGTTATTATTTATAACTAAAAAAATATTTTTCAGTCACTCCGCCAATATCGAGCGACCCTTCCAAAATCTGAGGCATTCCAACACACCACATTCAAATGAATGGGCGCGCATAATGTTTACTTTTTGTATGGGTTTTCAAACCGAAGAAGAAAACCACATGCAAGTCTAGTCATACAACAATATAACATCACACAGCTTGACGCCTATGTCTATGTTGCTGCCACGAGGCCAGTCGATAATGCAATAGCCACTGCATTGAAAAAGTGCTTAAAAACAGCTGATAAACTGAAAAATAACATCGGCCGTAGAACACATTCTTCTGTACGTGAAGACAAACCAGAAGCGATCGACTATTAACTTTCCAAGGCTCATGTGGCTACTGTGTGGAAGATAGAACCCTTGCGGTTTGGTTCAATGGGTGGAGTTCACAAACGAAGTCAAGCTCAAAATCACGTGTAAAATGACGGCGAACATTCACGAGTTCACAATCAAGCTCGCCGTCATGTCAGGCTTGCAATATGCGGGGATAAAAAACGGTTGACCAATCAAACTAGGCTCTTCACAACGAATTCGTTGAGGCTGTGCTGTGGAAGCACACTTACCACAGGTCCATTGCGCCCACCGGATCCAAGATTCATCCCTCAGCACGTAAAATTCATTCAGGTCGCGTTGGTTGGAGCTAGGCTCGATGGTTAGGCTTGGGTTAGGCATGTGGTAAGGCTTAGGCTCACTCTTGCAACTACTAGGTTCAGGCTTAGGCCTAGACCTGGGGTCGAGCACTGGTTAACGGGTCGGGTGGAGGAAGAAGTTGGTCGCCTTAAGTACTGAAATTTCAGGCTTGTATTTATGCGGCTTAGGCCTATATTTTTATGAAACACGCCTCATTAAACAGAACTTGGATTCGGTGGTCTCGGCAATCTTCACACTGCAGCTGTACAGCACAGCACTGTGTTACAGTGAATGTTGTGTGCAAGTGCGAGCGGGACGTTGAGCTTCGTTGACTTTGAACTTGGCGGTGAGCTTGACCTTGTTTTGTGAATTCCACCCAATGAGGTGGATCCCGTTTGAACACTTTTGATATTGCTACCTAGTGCTGCACTTAGATATGTGCAACATCGTGGACAACTCACCCCCGGTGGTGGCACCGGTGGCACTTCTGTGGCGAACGCAGCCTGCAGCCTGCCATTGAATGCAAACAACACAAAAAAGATACCAATGGCCATCGAACTGTAGGGTCGGTGTCTCTGATATCGCTGCCAAAATGGACGAGTGAATCTTCTGATTAATTTAGTGACCGGACGTTCGTCTCGCAAATAGCGCACAAAGACAATCACTGGCTGACATAGCTGGTCGTCAGTAAAATGGTCGCTGTCCTCGGGCATAGCTGTTATCAGCTTTTATGTTTGTTTTAGATAATCATATTTTAGTATTTGTTATTGTTTCGGTAAAATAAGCTCTGGTGGCAGGACAACGCACACAACTTTCTTCAACATATTTGTCAGTAGCTCTTAGTTTAAATTCAGGGAAATGAGCCTATCTGCATGCTACATACTGTACATACATATACGTGTGGTTTCAAATGTTGGAGGTAAAGGTTTGCGCAACAAACAATTACTCACATCAACACACGAACGTTGGTGTTGTTCAACCTTTCTGTTCACCACGTGGAGCCGAAAGAAAGTGTTTCATCCAGCATCTGGTGTGCGTCTGTGCCGCGCAACTTTTAATTGCGGTCAATGTGCAGTTATTTTATACGTGTCCATTTTTTGGCTGTAGACGATGAGGACAAAGTTTTCTTTGAATCATATTTTGTGATATGATTTGAGCATGTTTCGACGAGCTCCAACTGCACCATAAGGATATGAACAACTATTGCTGGTCAAAATTAGGGCACCAACGGCATCACAAAGTATGATTTAAAAGGCAATTTGTCCACATTATCCACAAGCTAAAAATAGACAAAACTATCCACATAGCTCAAAATTAAAACAAATTATGAACTTCTAACATGCGCCTCTATCTAACCCGCAAAAAAATTAACCTATCTAATGTAATAGGTTGACCCCCTAAACCCCTAAATCACGATATAAAATAGAGCGCGGGAGGGAATCGGGTAGAGTCGTCGCCCGCCCCCAACCCAATCCTTCGAAAAAAGCGCATCCCATCCAAACACGCAAACAGCAAACCAAAACAAAACACAACACAAACAAAACAGAAAAAAAAAAAAAAAAAAAAAAAAAAACAAAACACAAAACCAAACACCCAACACACACTAAAAACAAAAAACAAAACAAAAAAATCCAAAAATTTGAATGAATCTTGAAAGCGATTGGTTGCCGTTTTCAAAACAAAGAAATAAAAAAATTCGGCATTTGCCAACACCCAGACCAACGGGCATTGTGAATGCAAACGCGTTTTGCTGATTAGCGCGTTAGCGCGTTAGCGCATTAGCGTGTCACTGATAAGCGCGCACGCTAACGCGCTTTTTCAATTTTCCATTGTGAATGCAAAAGCGTGCGGAAAAAGCGTGCACGCTAATCAGCAACACGCTAACGCGCTAACGCGCTAACACGCTAACGCGCTGCATTGTGAATGCGGCCTGTGCATTACACCATGAAAGAATGTCGCTCCAAATCAAGACAACAGGAGGTGTACGTGTATATGCGGAGGTTGATCTGTCAGAAAGGAACGTTTTAGGGTGCCCTTAGCCATAGTGGAAAATGGAAAATGGAAATGAAAAATAATCTACAATTGTATGTTCGCGTTTTCCATTTCCATTTTCCAATATGTGGGCATACTGGAAATGGAAATGGAAAACTTGGACATAGAATATTTTTTTGCAGCAGCAGAAGTCATGTCATTTTTCTGCAGCAGTCATGTTTTGACATGTGACAAAAACATTTTGTGTTCCACTCAATTCTCAGCCGCTGATTGGGCAAATTTTACACAGAAAATGTTTTGTTTCATTTCCATTTTCCATTTTCCAATGTGCCCTTAGTCATACTGGAAAATGGAAATGGAAAACTTGGACATAGAATATTTTTCCATTTCCATTTTCCATTTCCCACTATGACTAAGGGCGATTGCTTTGGATATTGAGTACAAGTGACAAAAACGCGGTTATGAATTACTTTCGGGCTAAAACTTTTGCCTTCCGGGGTGAAAAGTGAGTAAATTTCATGCATTCTGTGGATTAAAAAAGTCCAAAATATGCTTAATTTTTGTTAAGCACTTTCTTTTAAAAATTTTTTTGTTTTGTTGCAACAATAAGCCGCATGTACCCAATTTTTCAAAATTGGCATGTAACTTTGTATAAAAATACGGGCCTCAAAAGTATACAAACAAATATAAATAATTACACTTTTTAAAAGTTCTGCTTCAATGGTTTGACGAGTTTTATTCTCCACTCCAACAATCTTATGTTCATCGCAACGACCTAGTGTGGCAGATAGATGTCACCCAAAACTTTATTTTCAAATAAATTGGATCATGTTCACAAAATTTGAATGGAAGAAGACTTTGTTTGAGGAAATCAAATCCATGAAATTTCAATTTTTTGGCAATCTTGGCATTTAAAGTCAGTTGCGATTGCGGTTGCGCTGATTGCGATTGCTGTTGCGACTGCGAGCGTTGTTGTTGCTGCGACTGCGATTGCGACGATTCGACTGGTTGTCGGCATCGTCGTCATCGTCATCGTAGTCAGAATCGTCGTCGTCCTGCAAGAGAATCGATAGCGCTTTTAAATATTTTTTACGACAAATTCCTAAAAGCTGCTAAAAATCGTTAAAATTGATCCCAAGACTTCCGCGTCTCCGGACTAACGTCGTCGTCGTCATCGTCGTCATCGTCATCATCGTCATCGTCTTGTTGATTGCGATTGCGATTCTGACGACTCGATTGATTGCGACGATTCGACTGGTTGCGTTGCGACTGGCGCTGCGACTGAAATGCACTCGCATTCAATGTTGATGCCATGTCGATGGGCATGATAACAAAGCAAAACCAAACCCCGAATTGACCGCTCACCTGATTCAGTCGTTGACGTTGATTGGCCAGCGAACGATTCTGGCTGCGATTCTGATTCGACTGACGACGACTCGACGCCGATGCGTTCTGCCTGCGCGCCGATTGGTTCGTTCGTCGAGCGGCTGAAACATCATGTTCATTTTATGTTGATTTAATTTTAGTTTGCGGCAGTATGAAATTTGCGCGTAAAACCACAGTAACCCATCAAGTCACAGCAACTAACCCATCGCCATGGAAAACATTTTGGCGCTGTTTTGAGTTCGGGTTGTCAAGTGATGATGTTTGAAATTTGATTGTTGAACCTTTGAAGAAGGTTGAAGAGAGCGAAGTCGATGATGCAGAAAGAAAGAATGAAGAAGAAACTCGTGAACGGAAGCAATGAAGCCGCTTAAAAGCTCAGTTTCGGTGATATGTGATATCCTTGAGATATGTGATACTATTTGAGCTTAGCTTTGAGCGGTTGTAATTGTTAGTGCAGGCCGTTCGGGTCTTTTGACCCCGCATATGGAATTTCTTCCGAAGTTGCCAGCAGAGTAATAATAATAATAATAAACTCGTGAAAATCGATCCTTTTTATGCTGGCCATGCAACCGCTGTGACGGGGATCGTACGTCACAGCGGTCGCATGCGGTGAGTTACGGTAGCTTCAAATTTTGCGTTGTTTTTCTTTTTTATTGACTACGGTACTCAAACATATTGATTCCTTTTCCGCACTTCTTTGTCTACTGTATGAAACGGTTTGATGATTTCAACTGCTAATTCATAACTGACCGGTCTCCAGTTTACAATTCAGACCAAAACCACAAATTAAAAATCGGCTTCAAAATTCCGCGGTTCGCATTTCAACCTTTGCTCCATTTACCAGTTTATTCTCCACTGCACCCAAGCGCTTTCATCGCAACAACACTGTGGCTGTGGGGCAAGTGTCACCCAAATATTTTTCTAAATTACTTTAATCACAAACTGGTATGGACGAAAACTTTCTTGGTTCGGGGATAAAATCAGTGAAATCTCAATTTTTGTGTAATCTTGGCATTTTTCAAATCAGTTGCGATTGCGGTTGCGCTGATTGCGATTGCGATTGTTGTTGCGAGCGTTGTTGTTGCTGCGATTGCGACGATTCGACTGGTTGTCGTCATCGTCGTCATCGTCATCGTAGTCAGAATCGTCGTCGTCCTGCAAGAGAATCGATAGCGCTTTTAAATGTTTTTTTAGCGACAAATTCCTAAAAGCTGCTAAAAATCGTTAAAATTGATCCCAAGACTTCCGCGTTTCCGGACTAACGTCGTCGTCGTCATCGTCATCATCGTCATCGTCTTGTTGATTACGATTGCGATTCTGACGATTCGATTGATTGCGACGATTCGACTGGCTGCGTTGCGACTGGCGCTGCGACTGAAATGCACTCGCATTCAATGTCGATGGGCATGATAACAAAAGCAAAACCAAACCCCGAATTGACCGTTCACCTGATTCAGTCGTTGACGTTGATTGGCCAGCGAACGATTCTGGTTGCGATTCTGATTCGACTGACGACGACTCGACGCCGATGCGTTCTGCCTGCGCGCCGATTGGTTCGTTCGTCGAGCGGCTGAAACATCATGTTCATTTTATGTTGATTTAATTTTAGTTTGCGGCAGTATGAAATTTTTGGGTAAAACTACAGTAACTCATCAAGCCGCAGCAACCAACCCATCGCCATGGAGAACATCTTGGCGCTGTTTTAAGTTTGGGTTTTCACGTGATGATGTTTGAAATTTGATTGTTGAACCTTTGAAGAAGGTTGAAGAGAGCGAAGTCGATGATGCAGAAAGAAAGAATGAAGAAGAAACTCGTGAAAATCGATCCTTTTTATACTGCCCATGCAACCACCGTGATGTGGCTATCCCAGAGCTACGGTATTACAGTTTCGCAATTTTTTTCCTTCTTCTTCATTGGACACGGCATTTTTGCTTTGTCTGTCTCTTTAGTGACTGCAGTGATTACGTTATGTACTGTACATTCATTTATTTGTTTCTCGTTGTTGGCTGCAGTTCCCGCGAGCAACCTCATTGCGGGTGACATCAGCTACTCCGGTCAGTCTGGGAACAACTGTTGGCTTTCACCACAAAGACTTCTTCTAAGGATGAAGTTTCTTTCATTGGTCCCGCAGAAACTTAGGAACTGTTGATGCCTGTAAGCTGTGGGGTTACTGGAGGCCAAACCCGTGATATAAGCGGCTCACCTGACCAATGAAAACAGATTTGCAAGACGTTTAGTGGTGAAGCCAACGAACAACTTCGAAGATATCAGTATGTTTTCGTGCTCAAATCAGTGAAAAAAAGATAAAGAGAGTAAACGTTGTGTCCAATCAATCGAGAAAAAGGAAGATTTTCAATTTATGGTCCTGCCTGGCCTGAATTGTGAACTGGTCATCGATCATTTAATGAATTAGCATTGAAATCAAATCATCGATGATTAAAGAAAAACAAAGCCGTTTCACATGCCTCGGGCGACGACGTGGCCGTGCCGGGAAGACTCATTATCAATTGAACGGATTAAACGGATTTTTGCGTGCTGGGGGGAAGACATTATGGGTTTGAAAATAAAACGGATACGGAACCCAGCTGGAACTTGGTCCTGAACCAAGACTCGGGCTAAGGCGTGAACTTAGGCTTAAATCGATAAAAATAAATAGAAGATCGTAGTTAGATAGGTACTTTATTAAATTCAGTTTTTACCTTTATTCCTGGGTTGCACGATTGTTGAGGAGTCATCGCCTCTGACGATGGTCCCGAGTCAGCAATCTGACACCGTAGTCTGTCAGGCAAAAAATGGGACCGAAACAGACTATGTCCCCACTATTAATTTTAATTTACTTTATTCAGTATCACCGGACGACATCTAAAGCAAATGAAACCGCCAAAGCGACAACAACGATCGAGGAACGACGCTACAACAACATCAACAGGCTAAACAGGTTCATAGTGCTTTTTTGTGAAAGATAATTGGTTTTAAAATTAGGCTTACGCTTACGCTCACGTTTACGCATATATTTAGGCTTAGGCTTGGCTCAGGCTTAAACTTAGGCTTAGGCTGAATACACGCGGAGCATATATATAGCATACACAACGAGCCTTCCTGGGAAACGGCTCTGGGGGGGAAGGCTCATTACGAGGATTTCCGTTTAATCTGCTTTATTTTCAAATCCATAATGAGTCTTCCCTCCAGGGCCCGTGCAGCACAGTACGTTTAAAGGGTCTCCGCCATATATATGCGACCGAAACCAATCTCAATGAGACTTGGCACCGTAAGTGGGCTTGGTCCAAAACACTCACGGCCAAGAAAATTTTCCCCCATATCAGCTCCCTGTCTGAGCCAGGAGGGCTAAAAGGTAAAAAATTTTGACTCTACCTCAGCACCTTAAAATTAAAATATCAATCTGTTTCGCATATTTTTTGTGTGCAGTTTGTTCACAAATTTTTTATAAACGCCTTGGGTCTAATTTAGAACCATATTCACTTTTTTGGCACTACCACAGCTCGCGCTATTTTGCCAAAACCACGGAAATTTTCGAAAAAAACTTTCCGTTGTATTTTCCGGTCACATAGAAAGCACACAGAGCTTTTATATAAAGTAGGCAAGAAAGCCCGTATATCATGCTATTCAGGCGATCAATGACTAATTTTCCATCGCTGGTAAGTTTCGACAAAAGCTCGCTCAACTGTGGTGAACCTCAACTTTTTTGCCATTTTCTGTGGATCCCAAGCACACTTCTATCTCATATTTTCCTAATTTAGTAACAATGTACCGAGGTGATATATGGCACGCTAGATAGTAAAAATATAATTGTTGTTAAAGGGGGCCTTTCGCATTTCAAACCACCTTCAAACCTCGCATGTTTTTAGACAGTGGTCAAGGCGTCATAAAAGTCAAACAAACCGGAGATCTAACGTTCCGCATGCGGCCAGGAGACGCCCTTCAAGAGGAACATCCGGGAACAAAATCAAATGTGGACCAGCCCAATTTCTACCTGCGCATTCAGGCAACTCGCCTGATGACAAGGGCGGTCAAGGAGCAGAATGTTTCGCACGATATTTGCCCCTGCCTCACTATAGAATTTCGCTTTTCTTTTTATTTCGAATTGCAACGAATTGTTCCAGCGTGTCTGCTAAATGTTTCATGCTCTGCTTGTCACGCTGGAATAATTCGTTGAAATTCGAAATATAAAGAAAAGCGAAATTCCATAGTTAGTGGTGTAGCACGTTTCATGCGAAACATTCGTTCGCCTTGACACCTTTTTGATCAAGCAGGTTGCCTGAATGCGCAGGTATAAATTGGGCTGGCCCGCGGCGCACTTTGTTCCCGGATGTTCCTCTTGAAGAGCATCTCTTGGTCGCATGCTGCAGCTTGGGTTCTTGGTGCGTGAGAGTTTAATAACGCCCTGAACAATATTCAAATGCGTGCAAAGTTTGAAGGCGGTTTGAAATGCGAAAGGGCCCCTTTAATTATGTGTAAATCTAGGTTGGTCCAGCTGCATCCTTGGAGGTACGAGCAATAAATGAGTTTTACACGAAATTCATAATTTTAGCAAATTTTCGCTTCCGTCATATTTTTAGCCTACCTACATTTGTGACGGATTTGTGGCCTTTGCTGTCCGATGAAGCCCCAACGTTGTTGTTGTTTATCGATCAAAGTCCAAAATTCTAGTTCTAACGCATCCTGAGAAAAATCGTGTTAAGTGAAGGCACCTCAAACGCTGCTCCTGTTGTAAGCCCGGTTGTAGTTCCAAGTCCAACGCATGGACCTCAATTAACACGATTTTTCTCAAGATACGTTAGAGCTATAATTTTGAATTTTGATCGATAAACAACAATAACGTTTGGGCTTCATCGGACAGCAAAAACCACAATTCCTACCCAACTGTAGATAGGCTAAAAATATGACGGAAGTGAAAATTTGCTAAAATTATGAATTTTGTGTAAAATTCATTTATTGCCCGTACCTCCAAGGATGCAGCTGGACCAACCTAGATTTGCACATAATTAACAACAATTATATTTTTACTATCTAGCGTGCCATATATCACCTCGGTACATTGTTACTAAAATAGGAAAATATGAGATAGAAGTGTGCTTGGGATCCACAGAAAATGGCAAAAAAGTTGAGGTTCACCACAGTTGAGCGAGCTTTTGTCGAAACTTATCAGCGGTGGAAAATTAGTCATTGATCGCCTGAATAGCATGATATACGGGCTTTCTTGCCTACTTTATATAAAAACTCTGTGTGCTTTCTATGTGACCGGAAAATACAACGGAAAATTTTTTTTCGAAAATTTCCGTGGTTTTGGCAAAATAGCGCGAGCTGTGGTAGTGCCAAAAAAGTGAATATGGTTCTAAATTAGACCCAAGGCGTTTATGAAAAATTTGTGAACAAACTGCACACAAAGAATATGCGAAACAAATTGATGTTTTAATTTTAAGGTGCTGAGGTAGGGTCAAAATTTTTTACCTTAGCCCTCCTGGCTCAGACAGTTAGCTGATATGGGAAAAAATTTTCTTGGCCGTGAGTGTTTTGGACCAAACCCAGTCACCGTGCCAAGTTTCATTGAGATTGGTTTTGGTCGAATATATATGGCGGAGACCCTTTAATCCGTTCTATACACCACACACACACACACACACACACACACACACACACACACACACACACACACACACACACACACACACACACACACACACACACACACACACACACACACACACACACACACACACACACACACACACACACACACACACACACACACACACACACACACACACACACACACACACACACACACACACGCACACGCACACGCACACGCACACGCACACGCACACGCACGTCTTCCTGTTTTAGTAGTATAGATGAGTCTTCCCGGCACAGTCAAGTCACCAAGTGCCTTCGGTTTTCCCCAAAAGCGCGGCGGACCAGCAGCGCGTAACCCGCGTTGAGGAACTTGAAAATGGAAAGAAAGAGAATGAACATTGGACTTTTTTTAACAAGATTGACTTAAAGGCAGTCTACGGGAGGTTGTCACTCAGCCCCCGAATACCGTAACCCACCGTAATTTTGATCTGTAAGGATCGTGTCGAGACCATTTTGGTTTTTATCTATGTTTTGCGTGTTAGCGCCAACACCAACCAACAATTCCAAGTTTTGGTGATCGACGCGCACGATGACAATTTCCAGCCTGCTGCCGCTAATACACGTGTCGATAAGCAGCGATCAGCAAGGTTCTCGCAACGATCTCGCTTGCGGTGGGTTACGGTATTCGGGGGCTGAGTGACAACCTCCCGTAGACTGCCTTTACCGTAAAAACCTAAATAGAAGGGGGGCTCTATTAACTCACTGACCCCATTTTGGGGGAGGCTCTATTACGCGGGGGGCTCTATTCCGGGGGGGGCCTCTATTAATTCACTGTCCCGAACCTGAAAAAATTGTTCCTAGAAATACCCCCAAAAACCCCTAAAAAGGGGTTTGAAAGGATGTTTTTTCGCTTGTAATCGCATTTATTCGTGTCTATTCGTCAATAAGAGGCGTATTATGTACTCTGAACGAACAACAAACGTGCATAAATGTACCTGTGCACCACTATCAAGCCTTAATACACTACTGTATAGGGGATCATGTTACTTTGGGGGGGGCTCTATTCCGGGCGGGGGGGGGGGGCTCAATTAATTCACTGACCCCCTGTTGGGGGGGCTGTATTACGGGGGGCTCTATTCGGGGGGGGGGCTGTATTTAGGTTTTTACGGTATTTTACGGATACGGGAAATCAATCCACCCGTTTTGTGTGTGTGCTTAAGAATAGTCCCATGCTTAAGGTTTAGGCTTCTATTTCAGGCTTAGGCTTAGGCTTGCGGTTAGGCTTAGGCACCAGCCTGGAATCAAATATAACACACAGCCACGGCGAAAAACGGCTGTATCTTTCGTGGACGCGTGCTCGGTCGGGTGGATTTCCGTATAATTAGTCGCTCGTTTTTTAACAGGAACGGGAGATAGAATTCTACAATTCAATTCACACAAACGGAATCCAACTCTGGATTTCTCTTTCGTTGAACTTTTGGCTCAAGCTCATTTCGGGGGGGCTCAATTGGTGGGGGGACAATTTTTGGGGGGTTTTATTTTTTTTTTGGCGGGCCCCCCCCCCCCCCCCGACGAAAAAAATCATTGTTAATAATGCCCCTAAAAATGGCTTTTCGGGGGGGGGAACAAAATTTTTTAGGTCGAAATTTTGATGAAAATGTACCCTAAAACGCTAATTTCGCGCGTAGCGCACGATTTTTCGCCTATTTGGGGTTGGGGCAGTGTAGTTCAGTGCAGTGTAGTTCCTGGTCCGGCGCGGCGGTTAGTGTACCTACCCCTTTTTTCCGTGCGGCGGTTAGTGTACCTCCCTGGGGGGGGAAGGGGGGGGGGGAAGACCCAAATCCAGGAAAAAGTCACTTTTTGGGGTAGAAAATTTGACCGATTTTTGCCCCTTTTTGGAAAAAATTCTTCATAAAAAGGGTATTTTGGCGACTTTTGACATCATTGACCTAAAAATCACTCATTTTAGGCCTAAAAATGCCCATTTTAGGCCTAAAAATGCCAATTTTAGGCAAAAATTGAGGCGGTTAGTGTACCTGGCGCGGCGGTTAGTGTACTAGTGTACCTTGGTCGCGGCGGTTAGTGTACCTTAGGGGGGGACCCCCCCCTCCCCCCCCAGGAACTACACTGGTTCAGTGTAGTACTTGGTCAGGGTGTTGACGATAGATAGATTGGGACCCGAAATGTGTTGACGATAGATAGGTGACCCAAGTCCGAAATCTGGGGGGGGGGGTCGACCCAAACTTGTTGACGATAGATAGATGGTGGGGGGGGCCAAAAATCAAGCTATAGTATAGTGCACTAAGTAGGTAATAATGTGTAAATATTAATGAAAATGTACCGTAAAAACCTAAATAGAAGGGGGGGGGCTCTATTAACTCACTGACCCCATTTTGGGGGGCTCTATTACGGGGGGGGCTCTATTCCGGGGGGGCCTCTATTAATTCACTGACCCGAACCTGAAAAATTGTTCCCAGAAATACCCCCAAAAACCCCTAAAAACGGGTTTGAAAGGATGTTTTTTCGCTTGCAACCGCATTTATTCGTGTCTATTCGTCAATAGGAGAGGCGTATTATGTGCTCTGAACAAACAACAAACGTGCATAAATGTACCTGTACACCACTATCAAGCCTTAATACACTACAGTATAGGGGATGTTACTTTGGGGGGCTCTATTCCGGGGGGGGGCGATTAGGTCTTACGACGTTCCCGGCCTCCGGGAGGTTGCAAGGTACCCCTAAGGATCCGAAAAAAGGGTTTTTTCAGCAACGCAAATTTGGGGCGTGAGGCTTCGGTACCCAGCCCCGGGAGGTGCAGGACCCCGAGGCCGAAAAGGGGTTTTTCGCTTCCGGCCGAAAAATTGGTACTTTTTTGCATTTTGGCCGAAAATTTGCCTAAAATACCTATTATATGTAGGTTTGCGCGCGGACCGCGCGATTTTTGGGGTTTTAGGTCTGAAAACACCCTTTTTGCCTTACCCGAAAAAACCAAGAAGACACAAAGAAAAAAAAACCATAAATTGATGGTTGCAAGGTACCCTCCGGGGTGGTTGCAAGGTACCTACCCTTCCCCCCATCGGGGCGGGGCGGGTAGGGTACCATTGGGGGGGACCCCCCCCCCCCCCAGCCACAGCACTGCTCCATGGTACGCCTGCCCGGCTGTTCCCCCTCCGGCAGTGGTGTAGCTACCCAGGCGGGGCGGCAACCTACCTACTGTACCAGCCGAGCTAGGGGGGGTCGTACCACTTGGGGGGGGGTCCTCTGGAAACCGAAATTTTTTATGTCTAAATACTGAAGAAAATGTGGCCTAAAAGACTAATTTCGCGCGCAGCGCTCGATTTTTCGCCTATTTGCAGACAAATATGCTAATTTTATGCAATTTTAAGCCAAAAATGAATGTTTTGGGTGAAAAGTTAGGTGGGGCGGCAACCTACCTACTGTACCAGGGGAGGGCCGGCAACCTTACCTACTGTACCAGGCGAGGGGCGGCAACCTACCTACAGTACCTAGGGGGGGACCCCCCCCCCCCCCCCCCCCAGCCACACCATTGCCCTCCGGGTACGTCTGTCCCCAATTTTTGCTTAAAATAGGCAAATTTTGGCCTAAAATGGACATTTTCAGGCACAAAATGAGTGATTTTTAGGTCGATGTCATCAAAAATCGCCAAAATACCCTTGTTTATTGAGATTTTTTCCAAAAAGGGGCCAAAATGAGCCAAATTTTCGACCTCAAAAAAATGACTTTTTTCCAAATTTGGGTCCTCCCCTCCCTTCCCCCTCTCCTCCGAAAAAAGGGGGTACCGCCTGTTCCCCCTCCGGACCAGGAACTACACCAGGGTAGTACTTGGGGGGGGTGGGGGGTCCCCCCCAAATTCATCTATCTATCGTCAACACTTTCTGATTTCATCTATCTATCGTCAACACTTATGGGCAAATCTATCTATCGTCAAAAAAATTCTGGGAACAATCTATCTATCGTCAACACATTTGGACCCCAAAATGGGTATTTTTGCCTCAAAATGGCTCAAAATCGGTATTTTTTGTCCCAAATTGGCAAAAAATTGCGCGCTACGCGCGGATTTAGTACATCTAAGTACCGTAAAAACCTAAATACAGCCCCCCCCGGAATAGAGCCCCCCCCGTAATACAGCCCCCCCAAAAAGGGGTCAGTGAATTAATAGAGCCCCCCCCCCGGAATAGAGCCCCCCCCAAAGTAACATCCCCTATACTGTAGTGTATTAAGGCTTGATAGTGGTGTACAGGTACATTTATGCACGTTTGTTGTTTGTTCAGAGCACATAATACGCCTCTCCTATTGACGAATAGACACGAATAAATGCGGTTGCAAGCGAAAAAACATCCTTTCAAACCCGTTTTTAGGGGTTTTTGGGGGTATTTCTGGGAACAATTTTTCAGGTTCGGGTCAGTGAATTAATAGAGGCCCCCCCGGAATAGAGCCCCCCCGTAATAGAGCCCCCCAAAATGGGGTCAGTGAGTTAATAGAGCCCCCCCCTTCTAGTTAGGGTTTTACGGTACATTTTCATTACTATTTACCCATTATTACCTCCTTAGTGCACTATACTATAGCTTGATTTTTGGCCCCCCCACCATCTATCTATCGTCAACAAGTTTGGGTCGACCCCCCCCCAGATTTCGGACTTGGGTCACCTATCTATCGTCAACACATTTCGGGTCCCAATCTATCTATCGTCAACACCCTGACCAAGTACTACACTGAACCAGTGTAGTTCCTGGGGGGGGAGGGGGGGGGTCCCCCCCCCTAAGGTACACTAACCGCCGCGACCAAGGTACACTAGTACACTAACCGCCGCGCCAGGTACACTAACCGCCTCAATTTTTGCCTAAAATTGGCATTTTTAGGCCTAAAATGGGCATTTTTAGGCCTAAAATGAGTGATTTTTAGGTCAATGATGTCAAAAGTCGCCAAAATACCCTTTTTATGAAGAATTTTTTCCAAAAAGGGGCAAAAATCGGTCAAATTTTCTACCCCAAAAAGTGACTTTTTCCTGGATTTGGGTCTTCCCCCCCCCCCCCTCCCCTCCCCCCCCAGGGAGGTACACTAACCGCCGCACGGAAAAAAGGGGTAGGTACACTAACCGCCGCGCCGGACCAGGAACTACACTGCACTGAACTACACTGCCCCAACCCCAAATAGGCGAAAAATCGTGCGCTACGCGCGAAATTAGCGTTTTAGGGTACATTTTCATCAAAATTTCGACCTAAAAAATTTTGTTCCCCCCCCCCTAAAAGCCATTTTTCGGGGCAGTATTAACAATGATTTTTTTCGTCGGGGGGGGGGGGGGCGCCCGGCCAAATAAAAAATATAACCCACCAATAATTGACCCCCCACAAATTGAACCCCCCGAAATGAGCTTGAGCCAAAAGTTCAACGAAAGAGAAATCCAGAGTTGGATTCCGTTTGTGTGAATTGAATTGTAGAATTCTATCTCCCGTTCCTGTTAAAAAACGAGCGACTAATTATACGGAAATCCACCCGACCGAGCACGCGTCCACGAAAGATACAGCCGTTTTTCGCCGTGCCTGTGTGTTTTATTTGATTCAGGCTGCTGCCTAAGCCTAACCGCAAGCCTAAGCCTAAGCCTGAAATAGAAGCCTAAACCTTAAGTATGGGACTATGCTTAAGCACACACACAAAACGGGTGGATTGATTTCCCGTATCCGTAAAATACCGTAAAAACCTAAATACAGCCCCCCCCGGAATAGAGCCCCCCGTAATACAGCCCCCCCAAAAAGGGGTCAGTGAATTAATAGAACCCCCGCCCGGAATAGAGCCCCCCCCAAAGTAACATGATCCCCTATACAGTAGTGTATTAACGCTTGATAGTGGTGCACAGGTACATTTATGCACGTTTGTTGTTCGTTCAGAGTACATAATACGCCTCTTATTGACGAATAGACACGAATAAATGCGATTACAAGCGAAAAAACATCCTTTCAAACCCCTTTTTAGGGGTTTTTGGGGGTATTTCTAGGAACAATTTTTTCAGGTTCGGGACAGTGAATTAATAGAGGCCCCCCCGGAATAGAGCCCCCCGCGTAATAGAGCCCCCCAAAATGGGGTCAGTGAGTTAATAGAGCCCCCCCCCCCCCCTTCTATTTAGGTTTTTACGGTAAAGGCAGTCTACGGGAGGTTGTCACTCAGCCCCCGAATACTCGAACCCACCGGAAGCGAGATCTTTGCCCCGCTGATCGCTGCTTATCGAGCACGTGTATTAGCGGCAGCATACTTAAGGTTTAGGCTTCTATTTCAGGCTTAGGCTTAGGCTTGCGGTTAAGAGCATAGTAGGCAGCAGCCTGAATACAAATAAAACACGGGGTACGGTATCGGGCGAGCGAACAGGCACATCTGGGGAAAAAACGGCTGTATTCTCTTTCTCCTTTCAGTTCCTCCGGGTACGCGTGGTCGGTCGGGTGGATTTCCGTATAATTAGTCGCTCGTTTTTTAACAGGAACGGGAGATAGAATTCTACAATTCAATTCACACAAACGGAATCCAACTCTGGATTTCTCTTTCGTTGAACTTTTGGCTCAAGCTCATTTCGGGGGGTTCAATTTGTGGGGGGTCAATTATTGGTGGGTTATATTTTTTATTTGGCCGCCCCCCCCCCGACGAAAAAAATCATTGTTAATAATGCCCCTAAAAATGGCTTTTAGGGGGGGGGAACAAAATTTTTTAGGTCGAAATTTTGATGAAAATGTACCCTAAAACGCTAATTTCGCGCGAAGCGCACGATTATTCGCCTATTTGGGGTTGGGGCAGTGTAGTTCAGTGCAGTGTAGTTCCTGGTCCGGCGGGGGGGTTATGGTACCTACCCCTTTTTTCCGTGCGGCGGTTAGTGTACCTCCCTGGGGGGGGGAAGGGGGGGGGGAAGACCCAAATCCAGGAAAAAGTCACTTTTTGGGGTAGAAAATTTGACCGATTTTTGCCCCTTTTTGGAAAAAATTCTTCATAAAAAGGGTATTTTGGCGACTTTTGACATCATTGACCTAAAAATCACTCATTTTAGGCCTAAAAATGCCCATTTTAGGCCTAAAAATGCCAATTTTAGGCAAAAATTGAGGCGGTTAGTGTACCTGGCGCGGCGGTTAGTGTACTAGTGTACCTTGATCGCGGCGGTTAGTGTACCTTAGGGGGGACCCCCCCCTCCCCCAGTGTAGTACTTGGTCAGGGTGTTGACGATAGATAGATTGGGACCCGAAATGTGTTGACGATAGATAGATGACCCGAGTCCGAAATCTGGGGGGGGGTCGACCCAAACTTGTTGAAGATAGATAGATGGTGGGGGGGGCCAAAAATCAAGCTATAGTATAGTGCACTAAGTAGGTAATAATGTGTAAATATTAATGAAAATGTACCGTAAAAACCTAAATAGAAGGGGGGGGGGGCTCTATTAACTCACTGACCCCATTTTGGGGGGCTCTATTACGGGGGGGGGCTCTATTCCGGGGGGGGCCTCTATTAATTCACTGACCCGAACCTGAAAAATTGTTCCCAGAAATACCCCCAAAAACCCCTAAAAACGGGTTTGAAAGGATGTTTTTTCGCTTGCAACCGCATTTATTCGTGTCTATTCGTCAATAGGAGAGGCGTATTATGTGCTCTGAACAAACAACAAACGTGCATAAATGTACCTGTACACCACTATCAAGCCTTAATACACTACAGTATAGGGGATGTTACTTTGGGGGGGCTCTATTCCGGGGGGGCTCTATTAATTCACTGACCCCTTTTTGGGGGGGCTGTATTACGGGGGGGGCTCTATTCCGGGGGGGGCTGTATTTAGGTTTTTACGGTACTTAGATGTACTAAATCCGCGCGTAGCGCGCAATTTTTTGCCAATTTGGGACAAAAAATACCGATTTTGAGCCATTTTGAGGCAAAAATACCCATTTTGGGGTCCAAATGTGTTGACGATAGATAGATTGTTCCCAGAATTTTTTTGACGATAGATAGATTTGCCCATAAGTGTTGACGATAGATAGATGAAATCAGAAAGTGTTGACGATAGATAGATGAATTTGGGGGGGACCCCCCACCCCCCCAAGTACTACCCTGGTGTAGTTCCTGGTCCGGAGGGGGAACAGGCGGTACCCCCTTTTTTTCGGAGGAGGGGGGAAGGGAGGGGAGGACCCAAATTTGGAAAAAAGTCATTTTTTTGAGGTCGAAAATTTGGCTCATTTTGGCCCCTTTTTGGAAAAAATCTCAATAAACAAGGGTATTTTGGCGATTTTTGATGACATCGACCTAAAAATCACTCATTTTGTGCCTGAAAATGTCCATTTTAGGCCAAAATTTGCCTATTTTAAGCAAAAATTGGGGGAGCAGACGTACCCGGAGGGCAATGGTGTGGCTGGGGGGGGGGGTGGGGGGGTCCCCCCCTAGGTACAGTAGGTAGGTTGCCGCCCCTCGCCTGGTACAGTAGGTAGGTTGCCGGCCCTCCCCTGGTACAGTAGGTAGGTTGCCGCCCCACCTAACTTTTCACCCAAAACATTCATTTTTGGCTTAAAATTGCATAAAATTAGCATATTTGTCTGCAAATAGGCGAAAAATCGAGCGCTGCGCGCGAAATTAGTCTTTTAGGCCACATTTTCTTCAGTATTTAGACATAAAAAATTTCGGTTTCCAGATGACCCCCCCCCAAGTGGTACGACCCCCCCTAGCTCGGCTGGTACAGTAGGTAGGTTGCCGCCCCGCCTGGGTAGCTACACCACTGCCGGAGGGGGAACAGCCGGGCAGGCGTACCATGGAGCAGTGCTGTGGCTGGGGGGGGGGGGGTCCCCCCAATGGTACCCTACCCGCCCCGCCCCGATGGGGGGAAGGGTAGGTACCTTGCAACCACCCCGGAGGGTACCTTGCAACCATCAATTTATGGTTTTTATAGGCAAAAATGGGTGTTTTTCAACCTCAAAACCCCAAAAATCGCGCGGTCCGCGCGCAAACCTCCATATAATAGGTATTTTAGGCAAATTTTCGGCCAAAATGCAAAAAAGTACCAATTTTTCGGCCAAATTTGCAGTAATGCATGCAAAAAACACCCTTTTTTCGGACCTCAGGGGTACCTTGCAACCTCCCGGAGGCTGGGTACCGTAAAGACCTAAATACAGCCCCCCCCCCCCGGAATAGAGCCCCCCCCTAAGTAAAATCCCCTATACAGTAGTGTATTAACGCTTGATAGTGGTGCACAAGTTCATTTACGCACGTTTATTGTTAGTTTAGAGCACATAATACACCTCTTATTGACGAATAGACACGAATAAATGCGATTACAAGCGAAAAAACATCCTTTCAAACCCCTTTTTTGGGGTTTTTGGGAGTATTTCTGGGAACAATTTTTTCAGGTTCGGGTCAGTGAATTAATAGAAGTTCCCCCGGAATAGAGCCCCCCCCCGTAATAGAGCCCCCCAAAATGGGGTCAGTGAGTTAATAGAGCCCCCCTTCTATTTAGGTTTTTACGGTAGGGGGTACCTTGCAACCATCTGGATCCATCCCCCCCAAGGGTACCTTGCAACCATCTGCCTGCCACTACACTGGCTACCCCCCCCCCCCCCCCCCCCCCCACCCCCCCCCCCCCCCCCCCCCCCCCCCCCCCCCCCCCCCCCCCCCCTCCTTCCCCCACCTCCCCTTTTTTCCCCACAATTCCCAAACAACACCAAAAATAAAAAAGCGCGCGCTCTCGCGTCCCACATACTATTAGGCCCGCCAAACAAGCACGCCGAACCCGCCCCCCCCGCCCCCCTCCCCCCCCCCCCCACCCCCCCCCCCCCCCTTCCCCCCCCCCCCCCCCCCCCCCACCCCCCCCCCCCCCCCCCCCCCCACCCTCCCCCCTCCACCCTACCCGCCCCGGAAACCCACCACGCGGAGGGGGGACAGACGGCCCGCGGCCCCCCCCCCCCCCACCCAACAAACTGGAGGGAAACACTCAACCAACCACCAACCCCAGCATCCGCCTCCCCGCGCCGGCCGCCGCGCCGCACCCGCCCCGGCCCGCGCGCCCCCCCCCCCCCCCCCCCGCCGCCCCGGCCCCCCCCCCCCCCCCCCCCCCCGCCCGGAGGACCCAGTGCAGTTCCTCCTGGGCTGGGGGAAGGGGGCCCTCCTCGGGTACGTCTGTTCCCCCTCCATGGCACTCCTGCCCCCCCCCCGGTTCACCCTCTGCTCCCCCGATTTTTGCCTAAAATAGGCAAATTTTGGCCGAAAATAGGCATTTTTGGCATAAAATGAGTGATTTTCAGGTCAGTGTCGTCAAAAATCGCCAAAAACCCCTTTTATTGAGATTTTTCCAAAGGGGCAAGGCAAAAATGAGTCAAATTTTTGACCTCAAAAAAATGACTACCGTAAAAACCTAAATAGAAGGGGGCTCTATTAACTCACTGACCCCATTTTGGGGGGCTCTATTCCGGGGGGGCTTCTATTAATTCACTGACCCGAACCTGAAAAATTGTTCCCAGAAATACCCCCAAAAACCCCTAAGAAGGGATTCGAAAGGATGTTTTTTCGCTTGTAATCGCATTTATTCGTGTCTATTCGTCAATAAGAGGCGTATTATGTGCTCTGAACGAACAACAAACGTGCATAATTGTACCTGTGCACCACTATCAAGCGTTAATACACCACTGTATAGGGGATGTTACTTAGAGGGGGGCTCTATTCTGGGGGGGGGCTCTATTAATTCACTGACCCCTTTTTGGGGGGCTGTATTGCGGGGGGGGCTGTATTTAGGTTTTTACGGTATTCTCCAAATTTGGGTCCTCCCCTTTCCCCCCCAGGTGGGTACGTCTGTTCCCCCTCAGAAAAAAGGGGGTACCGCCTGTTCCCCCTCCGGACCAGGAACTACACTGAGAAGACCTGTGCACATTTGTCATGTCCACGCCTAATTTAAAGCCTGAAACGAAACCTCAACACAATTAAATTAGGATACGGCAGTTTCGCGTCAGTTGGATTCTGTTTGTGTGAATTTGAATTCTATCTCCGCGCAATGTAGTTCCTGGAGAGGGGGAGCCCTCCTAAGGTACACTAATTTCCCCGACCAAGGTACACTAGTACACTAATTTCCCCTCCGGATACACTAATTTCCCCAATTTTTGCCTAAAATGTCCATTTTTAATCCTAAAATGGGCATTTTAGGCCTAAAATGTGTAACTTTTAGGTCAATGTTCTCAAAAATCGCCAAAATACCCTTTTTATGAAGATTTTTTTCCAAAAAGGGGTAAAAATAGCCAAAATACGTCAATTTTTCTACCTCAAAAAGTGGCTTTTTCCTGATTTTGGGTCTTCCCCCCTTTCCCCCCAGGGAGGTACACTAATTTTCCCTCCGAAAAAGTAAAGAGGTACGCTTATTTCCGCGCCGGACCAGGAACCACACTGTCTCCGCGTGATTTTTTTTAGTTTTGCGGTGCACTTTTTTCCCAGCGAAAAGTGCTTTCCAATCGACCTTCAGCGCCATCGCCATCATACACAACACAGCAACACCATTTCAGTTTCAAAACAGAGTGGCTTCACTGACCCCCGCGTGTCTTTCAGCAGTGCACAGGCGTAAAAACAAAAAAAATGTTGCAAAATTTCCCCGGACAAAACTGGGGTCCGCCGAGTCCGGCTGTCAAGCGGTTACTGGCTCACGCGACCCGAATACGTGGTCAAGAAGCCAGGAACGAACAAGTTAGTATTTATTTGATTTGATATGTGTACCGTTACCGTAAAAGCCAAGTCGTGCAGGCTGAGGCGGGGGATTTGCCAGTATAACTGTAGTGCTTGGTCAGGCAGGGAGGCAGGATGTTAACCAGAGGTGTCACACCCGGCTCGGCCGACAACCCCCGACAGGTCGGCCCGGCCCGACAGTGCGGACCGGGAAGACCGGCCCGGCCCGCCGGACCATGAAACTCGGCTCGGTCCGATTTTGTCACACCCGGCCCGGCCGACAACCCCCGACAGGTCGGCCGGCCCGACAGTGCGGACCGGGAAGTCCGGCCCGGCCCGCCGGACCATGGAAGAACTCGGCTCGGTCCGATTTTTTACCAATTTTTTCTGATGACTTTTGGTTTGATCAGAGAAGCAAGGTTTTTAACACAAAATTGACCGCTCTGAACTAAAAATTACAAATAAAACTAAATCCAGTGCCAAATTCTTGCTAAAGACTGTGGTTTATGAAAAACCATGATTTTTTTAATATTTTGGACAATTGTTGACGATAGATAAATTGGGGGGACGGGGACTCGGACCCGAAATGCAGTGCTGTCTGCTGTGGCTGGGGGGTTGTCCCCCCAAAAGTACATTGTCTCCCCCTCGCCGGTACGGTACGTACGGGGGAAATTTTGGAAAAATTGGGGGAGACCGTACCAGAGAGGGAGAGATACCACTGTACCTCAGCGCGGGGGGGGCGGCCACATACCGTACCGGCGAGGAGGAGATACTGTTCCTTTCGGGGTCCCCCCCCCCCCCGCTACAGCACTGGGCCGGGCCGTGCCGGAGATTTGGAGGATCGGGACCCGGCCCGGCCAGAAGCTTCTGAAGTGACTTATTTAACTGAAAGAATAGTGGTTTTTTGTCACAAATACGAAAATTTCTGAGGGATTCGGCAAGTAAGTGATAAGTACTTGTCCGTCCATCTGACAACTTTTTCATTGAAAGTAATCATTTTTTCACCGAAAAATTGGTTCAGAAAAATCGCAAAAGTTATGACAAAAATCGGGTAAAAATCTGACGAAAAATTTCGGGCCGGGCGCCCCGGCCCGACGGGGCCAGAGATTTGGGGGCTCGGGCCGGCCAAGCCCGAAACCCGACCCGATTGCGACCTCTGTTTTGGTCAAAATGGCTAAAAAAATCGGGTCAAAATCTACCAAAAGCGCGAAAATTTGCGCGCTTCACGCGATTTATGCACGTTTAAACCCATAAAAATCGAATTCTCGCGATAGTAGTATGATGCAATATCTCCCCTTAAAATTTCTTCCTCCCACCTCCCCAAATCGGATCCCCCAAAGATTCTGTCTGGGTACTGTATCCGGGTATCTCCCCTCCCCCTCATTTGGCGCCAAGGAACAGTATCTCCCCCTCAAAAGTAGCCACAGCACTGCGTTACTTAGAACTTTTGTTTGCAGGATGAAAAGTTGGCTGAGAAGGCTATTCGCGGTCTGGTGAAGAAGTTGAAAAAGTCTGGTTTTGTCGATGAATTGGAACGAATTCTGACGATGCAAAGTGCGAGCACAATGTGCATTCCACTGCCGAGGTTGAGCTGGGTTGGGGGAAGACTTGATATTTTCATTTTTTGGTGCGATCCGCAACTATGATTTTTTTTATTCGCCAATGGAAATTGGGTGATGCGCGCACTATTTACCCAAACCAAAGTAGCATTGCAAATCTCACCTAACAAGTTCTGCGACTGTGATAAAGCGCAGCTTGTAACACATGCATATCTGGTTTTGGTGTCGAAATACATATAGTCATAACTAGTGATCGAACGGGGTTAACCTCTCGCGATCGGGATTCGCTCTCGGGATTCAAGATTGTTATTGATATTTTCGGGATTGACTTTTGGACATGAAAAGTAGCGTATAGCAGAGAGCTTTGTTGCAATTTTAGACGGTTGTAGAGTCAAGCTTCTCGTGCGTATAATTTCCTCTAAAGCGCCTAGCTACGGTGTGAGCGCAGACATGAACCACGCCTCACCGCGAAGGAAAACGTTTCTATGCCTCACCGTAAAGGAAACCAATACGTTCAGTTCACTTGGAAAGTTGCGCAGTGGTCTAGTGTGGTCAAAAAACAACAGTGCATTGTGCATTAGTTCAAGTCGTGACAACGGACAGATTATCCTGTGTGGTGCTATCATTAGTGAATAAGGGGTGATATTCACGTTATTGTTACTTTCTTTTTAATACATGGGACTAGTCTTCCAATTCAATGCTTCTCGGTCTGTTATGCATTTGCAATGGGAAAAATTTTCACGATTCGGGATTTGTTTTAAAAATGTTCGGAATTGAGCTCTCGGGATCGGGATTTATTTTTGTTACTCTCGCCATCGGGATTGAAGCACCCCTCGGGATCGGGATCCCGTTCGAACCCTAGTCATAAGTATTAAGAGAACAAAAGCGTAACGCACACAGATCTGAGGACGGGCGAATGCAAGTTTCGACATCGAGTACCGACCGTCGCGCCCCATCGCCCCCATTGGTGTACTGTCGTTTGTGGCGTTGGCCTGACTTGGCTTCGGCTGATGACCTCCGATCGGTGCAACACTGTCAACACGCGCTGTCCAACAATCACGCCAATCACGATGTCGTCTGCATCAATCCATATCACTATGAACGGCTGCCACTGCATGGTTGGTTGGCTGGTGATGTTTCAATTCGACAGTAATTGAGTTGTATGCGTGAATTGTTTCGAGTCGACATTTACTGCACATGTAAAGTTAAAATTCTTGTGTTGCGACCTGTAGTCCGGTAGGTGAGAACATGTATTCAATATAACGTTTTTGCGCTCACGGAAAAGGAAAAAACATAGATGAAATCGATCGATGACATCACATCAATGGAAGTTAGAAATGTTTTCTTTTCCGGCCATGGTCTCCGTCTCAATAAAATGCGCTTTTTAATGTTATTGTGCCAAGATATTCGACGGTCTTGACCGCACACTTATTACGCGCAGCACACTACACGAACATGCTCGTTTTTTGTGTCTCCACCTCATCTGTAATTAACAACAACAATAATAACCCAACTATGTTTAATGTAATTTATCCCCCCGCCCAACATGCAGGTGGTGGTGTTTCGTCGCCAATGCTCACCTCCTCGCCTACCACCGACCACCCACACCGTCAATGGCCGTCATACTACGGTTCAGGATCGGCGTCCCCTGGGGCCTCGTCCACTGATGCAATGTCGCCTGTCGGATTCAGCAGTCAGAATTCGCCAAATGCAGGTGCGTTTATGGGTTTAATAAATTTAAACCTGTTGCTATTGATCTGGTTCGTCGGGTTTGTACTGGTGTAAATGTTGCCAACGAAGAAACTACCTTTACGCTGGTCGAAATTAGAAAGGCTATAGTAGTTTTCGAAACATCCTTAATAGAAAACACTCACAACCAAGAGGTAGATCCGATGCCATCGCCAAGTTTGATACTGCCCAGTGATTACTCTTGCGAAAAATGGCCGTGCGTGATAGCTTGGAAGTTTACAATTATAGTCATCGGTCGTCTTTTGACCACTGTAAATATTCGGTGCAGAAATAATCGAAGACAGAATCATTTATCGTAAATAATAGTTGCGAATAGAACAAAACGAAAAAATTTCCAGCAAAAACGGTTTTTTCTGTATTTTTGCAGTGAAAATTTATCTTTTCGGAAAAAGATTTCGCCGACTTTTGAATTTTTTGAAAAGGTGTCCAAGTGCACGAAAATTATTGAAAACGCCTGTTTTTTGTGTGTTTCACATATTCTTGTGACGTTCAATCGGACTTTCCTGCTATAGTTACAGTTAGTCGTTATACCCCATTTTTAGCGCGTAATTCAACGAATCTACGTCATTGAACGCATGTAAAATTTTGACCCGGAAAGGTATCTGGAAATTCCGAAAAACCTGTTTTTTCAGTAAAAATATTTTCCCGGAAAAATAGTAATGAGGGCACCACTTTGATGGCTTTTGGTGCACACAGAACCGCCTGGCGGCGATTCAAACGAGCTATGAATCAACACTGGTTCCTTTGCGCGTTTGGCTCACAAAGGCCACGTAGTAACCAAGTTGAGGGTACTTTTGGGTGGGACACCCAGTACTTCACACGTGATTCTGAGTGTCGAAAATTCTACGCCAGGTGTGTCGCCATTATTTCGAACTCGAATTGTGTCTCACCGCACTTCAGGTTCTCCCAACGCCGGCTATCTCAGTGACGACGTGGATATGGAAGCTGATTGTGAGTCTGATTTTATACGTTTATTGAAGCATCAGGCAGTCTAGTTTTTGCGTGTGGTTATTAATTACTTTTCCATACAGCTCCCTATAGTGTACCTGACAGTGGCGTGAATCAACAAGCAGTGCCCACTATGGCCGCTGTGTCGATCGCATCTGTGAGGACAAACGGTTGGCTGGGCTTTTATTTTCTGTTAAATTGGCAATTAATGCAATACCACACCAAACACGTAATTTTATTTGGTAACTATTAACCAGAATGGTGTTGTGTGGTTTAAATTGCGTTTTCGCTTGCCTGAGGTCAGGTAGAGATAAGTGTCATTTCATCAAGTATTGATTTCATCGTGATTCCTGCCAGTGGACATCATGTTAGCTAAACATTTCCTTCGGTGGCGCGTGTCATTGATGTGATTCACTTCGTGCAGGCATGAGCTAGTCATGTGAATGAACAGTATCAAAAAGCTGGCCTAAAAGTTGTCTGATAGAAGACCCTGTGATGAACCCTGGCGCAGCGCCCGTCTGTGAAAGCAGATCGAAGCTAGCAACGGAAAAACATTACGGTACTATACACATGCTAAGGAACCGTTTTTTTCAGTTTTTAAATTGAAAAAAAAACCGACAAAGACGAAAGAGAACTGCCAAAAAAACGCCGGATAAGGATAGTGAGTGGACCGCAAAATAAGATGTTTCGAAAGCATTTTTGTGTTCCTACAGACAACACTGTAAAGAAAAAAAAAAAAAAAAAAGAAAAGGAAAAAAAAAAAAAAGAAAAACAAAAATAATTACAAAAAAAAAAAGAAGAAAAAAAAAAAAAAAAAAAAGAAACCCTAAACGGTGTTCATCAAAACAGTACATAATTACATAGATTACCAACTTCCGAGCAAAGTGGGTCTGAAGAAAGTATTTATTCACCTTTGACCACGTGGCGAAATAGAACCGATGTCCGCGGCAGCTGACGTTTTCCCGCTTTTTTATCCATAAATGTGCTGCACATGTAGAATTGAGATTTGTGCAGGTGCCCCAGTGCGTGTCGAGTACGCCGACTTGGCCGAGTGGTGTTCGGTTTCGTACAGCGAGCTCAACCAACGCGTCGGCGAGGTGTACCGCGGTTGTGAGCCCGAAGTGACTGTCGATGGATTCTGTGCCGTCTCCGACTCACAACGATTCTGTCTGGGCGCACTGTCCAACTGCAACAGAGCCATACCTGTGGTCGATGCGAGAAAACATATTGGTCGGTTCACTAATGCTCGGAGGGGGTTTTGTCAATACTTTTTGTAAATATGGGAGGATATTTCACCAGTACGGTTTGCACACTTTGGGCAGTGATCGATCCCCGACATTTCCGGTCAGCGGCCACAACTGTATGATAAATATTCACCAATACAGAGCGCTAACTAGGAAGTAAATTGTACGCTTTGGTCCGAAATCTGGTTCCGCAATCTTGACAAAAAACAGTTGACTATGTTTGTGGTGACTGCGAAGCGGATGACTATATTTGCTCGTTGGACTGCAGGTCGTGGTGCCAAACTGACATATGCGAACGGCGAAGTGTCACTTGAGTGTCTGTCCGACGCCCCCATATTCCTGCAAAGTCCGAGCGCCAATCTGATTCACGGATTCGCTGAGGCCACAGTTGTGCGTGTGCCCACTGGTTGGTGTGTTTTGGTGTCACTCATCTCTCAAGTCGCAAGGATTAGATGTGGTTCGATTTGGAGGTTTGGGCAAAAAAGGTGAAACTAGTCTTATTCTTGCAGGCGGCAATCTGAAAATATTCAACAACGATGACTTTGCCAGTCAATTGAACAACGCCATTCGGCACGGATACAAAGCCACACATTCGCTCACCAGACTCTGCAGTTTGCGTATTAGTTTTGTGAAGGTAATGGTTGTTGTGTGGTTATTTTATTGAGCAAGACTGTGTACCTGCTAATCAGTCTGCTGCTGGCTGGGACACCAGACCGTGACAATGTTGCGGCACATGAGCTTGGCCTGCCTTGGTCCACGTAACTATTGTGAACGAAAGATGCCTTTATTCCGAGAATGTACTACTGCGACGTGTTTGTTTTTCTGCACAGGTGTCTCAGTAAATTTCGGAAGTCCGGTCACGTGACCCACAGGCAGGTTTTGTCTTATCCTGAAATACGATTCTATTGCGTGATGTAGGCGCTCCCCATACGATATTTGATGTTTCATCTAATGTGCGTGTTTTCAGGGCTGGGGCGAGAAGTACCACCGTCGTACGGTAACGCAAACGCCGTGTTGGGTTGAGTGTTTCCTCAACAGTCCACTGCGTTGGCTGGACGGTGTGCTACAGCTGATGGATGGACCCACTGATCCAGGTGGCACAAGCAGAACATGAGAACATGCTGGTCTTCGACGAATAATCACTGCACAATTGATTGGCATGATGTACATCTTGCAGTCCTCCCCCTTTGAAGTGACTCTCTGCATAAGTGAAGCCCTCCAATTGGTGAATCTTTTGGTTCCCAGCTATTTGTAGTTGCATTTACGTGGTGATCGAAAAGCCAGATCATGATGTCACTGCAAAGAAGGTTGATTGTATGCACATAGAAATCCAGAAATCATGTGAAGTTGTTAAGACACCGCAGTTTGGTTTTGCTTATGTCTTGAACGTAATGGGACAAGAAACCGCGGTTAAAAATATTGTGTGTAGGCTTGTGCTACAATCGTGCTTCCACTTGAACATATTCATTGGCACAAATTCTCGAACGCCCACCGCTACCGGGACGGATGCGCAACAGTGTAGTTGGTACATCTTACGCTCTCCACCTCTGTGCGTGAATTCCCTTTTATTCAGAGAACATGCGTGTGTTAAAAAACGCATCTGTTTGCGTAAGCATGCATCGAATTCAGGTCAGCCAACTGGAAGTTGTCATCATCGTGTTTGGGGCCGCACCCACCCTCGGTGGCGGTTGCGCTTTCGAGAATTTGGGCCATTCTCAAATTGTATTATATCGATATTTCTTAAATTTGTTGATGATTTAATAAGGTTTGATTGAAGGTGTTCACATTTCTGAGCCAGCTATCGCATTTACGCACAGACATTTGTTTCAGTGTAATGGTAAAGTTGGCTTCAAGGAAACTTAATTGTCGAGATTATACGGTTGCAGCACGATTCAGTGGTTTGTATAATAGGACTATGTGATCCCGGTGTCGCTAAATTTCCTATCGTTTTCATATTCATTTTCATCGCTGTTTTCATTTTCTGTCGCTTTTTATATTGCGGAGCATTTGTTTCACTTGTTTTTTTCTGTTTGTGTGTAATGTACTATGTTTCATGTTGTTTCTATCTTTTCGTTTTAATGTCGCTATTGCTTGATATATCCCTTGCAAAATTATGTATAGATTGGTTTGTTTTTAGTTTTTATTTATTTATTTCTAACCAAAACTGGCACCGTAATTTCGACCACTAGCACATAAATGGTACACACAAGGTAGAAAACATGATAGTACAAACATAGGTGAAATAATGCAGCACCACGTTAGTATAAATTGAAATAACAGTTGTTGAACCGTTTAGGCGAGAAAATAGAGAATGCTAATCAATGTATAGGTTGTACACTCGACACGTATATATGAAAATAGAAGGAAACAAAATGAAAGAAGACAAAATTGGTGGTGTACTTTTTGTATCGGGCAAACGCTGCTGAAGTTTCAGCCGGAACCACTGCGGTACGGGATAAATTTCGTGCTGTGTGGCATTGCGTCGTGACCAATACCGCTCTATTACAGTGGGTCGTCTAAAAACTGGACCGAAAGTGACTTGTCCTGGTTATGTCACCATCCATTCCAGAGGGTGGGCAGTATTTTGCTTTTTTCCATGATTTAGCAGTGGTCCCGACTCCAGGTCACCTGAGCAATCCCTATCTGGCAAATATCACCTCGAACCTGGCCGGACAACAAGTTGTCTGTGGTCGTTTGTAGTCGTGTCCCCAGCCCTTGCCAATACTAATACTCGCACCGGCGGGTCGGGCCGCGGCACTGACGGTGCTGCGATGTAGCTGCATACAGTAACCCTGCGGCACTCGTTGCGGATGTTCGGGGGTGTCTGCAACGGCAAGCAATAACTTGTCAACTTTGTTGTGTTTTGATTTTTGATGCACGATTGCTTGCAATATATTGAGCATAAGGGAAAAACCATGCAACTACTAGGTTACCGTGTATGATGCGTATTTTTATGGTGACCGACGGTTCAGCTTTTAATTCCAAATTTTACCGTTAGTTTCTTATCTGTACCAATTTTATGCATGATAGAGTGAATATTCTATTATGTGACCGAAAAGCCTGGTATGGTACCGATCCTGTCCCTGTATAAACATGGCAGGCCGCCATTTCATACTATCGGGGCAACCAGCATTTTGTCATTCTGTTATCATCCGCTCTATCATGAACAGCGTGTGTGGCATAATAGCCCAAAAAGTGAAACATCACCCAACCATCCCTACTCACCAGTCTCAATCAACGAGCTCCTATCCAGCTTGCTGTTCGACTGCACGAACACAGGCAGCGGGCCACGATTGTACAAATAGACGTTGTATGTTTGTTGCGGATTGTCAGAACGCCACAACACGAACCCGGCACCGAATCGTGATTCGATCGATTTGGTATTGATTGATTGATCCTGATCACCACCACTCAGATGGTCGAGGTATACCGATTGTAGATCGCGCGTGTCGGCCGCCGGCGTGCATTGAAGCTGAAGGGGTTATGTCACTGCTTGAAAAATGAGCCTGATCCGTCTGGTCCTGCCTGACTTGGTTGGTCCCGTGATGTACCATGCGCATCAAATGCGACCAGCGTAAACGTTAACAAGAACTTTCACGCTGGTTGGTTTAAACTTCGTTGGCATTTAAAAAATACATTCGACGACTTGCCCCATGATCGATTTTGACAGTGGCGGCCATGAAGAACTGTACATTCATCTCCCTATAGGTGATATATACCGTAACCACAAGGTTTCATTGTAACAAAGTGACATACTAAACAATACCGTAATATTTTATGTTAAAAATTCACACGGGTTACGGTAACGCATTCCCCATTGGGCCCTGCCTGCCCCGCCACATTTTCTCACCCGACAAAAAGCTCCCATAAATACCCCAATCCATGCGTGATCGCTGAGTATCCTGTGCATTACTGCTATTTTGAAAAACATAAAAATTGAATATTCATAATTCGTAATATAACGATCGACCGGCTGCTATACATATCGATACAGTGCATAAGTCTGTCAACAATCTTTCAAACTACCGTAATCGGTCATGTACATAATGCATGTGTGCAATATCGCCAGAGACGCCAGGCTTTTTGTTGCGCACCTCGAAGACAGTAAATTCCCCAAAAGAGTTTCTGCTCCATCAGGAACTTAACAGCAAAGTCGGGGTCAAAATACCGTTTAAAAATACTGACTATAAAGAAGGTTAACCATAAACCTATAAAGAAGGTTAACCATAAACAGGGTCACTACAAAAATGTACACCGTAGAACCTACTGGGTACGCCACAAATCACCTAACGCACCTGTTTCGATTGTGACACACTCAGCCATGGTGTGTTGACAGGTAGCAGCTGTCCGACACGTTTGTTTGCATGCCAATATGCCAGATGACACCAACTGGGACCGGAGGGGGAGGAGCGCCCATCAGTATTGTCACCCGTTTGGCACGGTTGTTCTGCAAATTCATGCGATCATTATTGATGGTGCATCAAAACACGGTGACCGGTCGGTTGAGTCCTTGCATTGCTATTACGAGATCTGCTGCTGCCACTGATTTAGATCAGCGATCACGTACACCGTCTGTGAACAAGTTTTACTATAGACTTTAACGGTGGTCGAAATTAGTGGCAAGGGTGAAATACAAAAAGTATAGCGTGACCAAGGCAAGACTACTGGACCGGGCCGCACTTGACCCACAATGTAAGGTATGGGTAATTCTTATTGTTGTCTCTCCCATGTGACGCTAATCTGTTTTCATTGTCATCAGTTGCATTTGCATGCCTTCAAACGACATTTTAGCGTCCCTCCCTGGGGATGACCCTTACCGTAACCCTAGCATCGATACGCCAAAGTCACTAATTTTTCGATTATAAACGTGTTTCGAGCACTTTGCGATGCGACCTTGGAGCTTCGACATGTTGCGTGCGCACACGGTTTAATTACCATGCAAATTCGCATTTGTGACGTGTTTTGTTGCAGCTGGATTGCTAATTAAACCATGTAGGTGCCATTAAAAGTCCGGCATTTCTGTTTTAATAACCGTTACGTCACGGCAATAAACTTCCGTTTACGACCCTACTACGTCACCACGGGAGCAAGAATCACCCTACGTGTCCCCCTGTCTCACACAGTATGGTGTCATTTCTTTAGTTCGAAGTTTAATGTGATTTTTGCAATGTTGCTACCGTATCTTCAGCAAAAAGACATATGGAAACGGTTAATTTCTTTCCGCATTCCTACGTATATTTGTTCTCAACACATGTGAAATCACTATCTGCCACAGTAACCCAAGCTCAGATACGCCACAAATCGAAAGAAACGGAGTCATATCGTAACTTAGCCCCCCCCCCGAATCACTAATTACCCCATGCGTGTGTGGGTCCGTGCACATAAATCTTCCACCTCACATTCTAAAGACAATAAACATGCCCCTCAAGCACACACATCGCTGGAGATTCGAAATGTGCGATAAGGTACTAATAGGTGGATTCTTGATGGGTTGATCTTACATTAGTTTGGGTATACCAACAACACTAAGCCATAATCAGTCACCATACCCAAGAACCCGAGGATACGGTAGCAAGCAAACCATGATCGAAAATCTAAGTTGCACAACAGGTGGTCAAGAAGTGGAAAGCGGGTATACATATGAAAAATGAGATCGTCAAGAATATTTATGAATGAAGGAAGGAACGGAGGGAACTCTTATTTTGTTATGCATGCACCACAACTCTGGGGGCGCATGTTCCCAGCCTGTACGATTATGTTTGGGATTGCGCAACTGGAGATACACGCATCTGTATGTTACCTAATCACCCAAAGGGGACGAATACATATATTTCACTTCTGCAGTTTTGCCGCTCAGCTCTCGCCTTGCGCAACCTTGCAAGTACAACGGTTACAGACACCATAATTGATTGCACTAAGGAGACACATGAGCTGACATTGACAGATAAGAATCTACCCATCGTCAGCTATTTATTATACGTTGGTATTTGCAGCGGCGACAACACGACACATTTTTTTGGAACGACGTGTGCTCAAGTTTACGTATCAACGACATTCCGAACAGAAACTACCGCATTATGAAACAAAGTTGGAACATCCTGCGATTTGTATAGATTGGTACACTACACACTAATGAATACGGGGCTGGAAAAGTCACCGAAATTGTTTGCTTACGAAACTTAAAAATATTTTGGGCAGAAAATGGAAGAACCAATTAATAAATGAAAGAGGACAAGACCACAACGCATTTTTTAACCCTTTTTATGTTTTGGGATAGAACCACACTAGCACTTCATCCTAGGTTGATTTGCACACACGTGTCCTCAACAGTTTTTCTTGCAATTTTCACTCCAAATTTGGTCAAGACTATCGGTGCGAGCGATTGCGAGTGTCACTATTGTACCTACCTATGTATACGTTGTCCGTGGCACACAGTACCTACATATATGTAGGTATTGATAGATACCAGCAATCTACCCTCATTGTTATAGTGACATGGATGTGCGGTCAGTGTAAAGAGGGTACACTGGCAGTCTGTTTAGGCCCCTGAATCAAGATTTTAGCATGGGTATAGTTTGCAGAAGATTCGAACAAAATGAAACATCATAACCAACGTTGTTTGTCCCTGAGCGCATTGCACGGTCGATGTTTGTGACAGTGTCGTGTGTCTCGGCCATCCGACCCCAACGACACGAAGCCAGTGTCCAAATCACAAGACACTGTTGTGTCATCAGATGATGTGTCGACTGTGGGAGTACGCGGGATGGGCAGGTGTGCTGGAGTAAACGGGATAGATGGTTTGTAACTGTGAATCGGCTATTTGGGAGCTGGGCATGCCATGCCTGCCAACCAGCTAAGTTATACAGAGTTACTCCTCTGATCCCCTTACAACAGAACACCAGAACCGGGCGTGCCGTATCACATAGAAATGAAAATCTCGGCGTTGTCTGTGATTTACCACTTCCTGAGGTCTGGACCTGCCTTGGAGGTTTTTCGGCTTCTTGTTTGTTTGAGCCTCCTATGTTTTGACAAGGGAGGCCAGTTCCTTCCCCTGCTCAGACTGACCATTCGTATGGAGACCAGACCTACTGATAATAACAGCTCGTTACTACCTGCTACCTAAATTTCATGACACATGAATCCAAATGAATCTCACTGACCAGCATCACCGAACTCCGGGTCTTCCTTATTCACCACCGGATGCACGGCGATGGCGTAATGGAACGGATTGCAACATTGAAACATCATCGCGCTGGACTCTGCTTCTAGTTCCGATTCCAGACATGGACCAGTGCTTGTACTCGTAGTGGCTTGTTGACTGCACCATGGTAGCGTCAGTAATCGTGAGTGGTCGAATTGATCCACATTGTACCTCCACAGCAGACAGAACAGTTCGTGAACGGGACGTTGACATGGTGATATTTTGCCAGATTTAGACTGTGAAGGGGTCGGTAGACATCGGTCCAAGCATCCAATCTGACCATTGGCTCTGATTAAATGATGCAAAAGTTGTAATTCATCCAATTCAAATCCGGCGATTAATTGTTGGCATTTATCTATTGATACACCGATCGATTTGTGTTTGCCTGTCGATTCGAGCTTGGCCAGGATCTTGCGACAGAGCTTGCGATGCCGCGCCCGTCCGCCGATGCAGTGCATGACATCCGACACTGCTGCTATGACCACATTAGTGATAACATCTGCAAATATGTTGAAAATAGCCACAAAGTGCGAATTTAGCATGTCAACACAGAAATTAGTGCTGGGGACAAGGGCATAAACAGCAGCGTACAGAGTTCACACACACACATACCCGATTTTGCAATTTGTTACGCGCGCACGTATGCGCATATCACCCATCGACCCCCATTTGCTGAGCTGTCATGTCCTGTAGGTGCAAAATACAACAAACCACACACAAACACAACACCAAATGTGTCAAGTACTAGGTGTGTAGGTGGAAATGGGGTGCGAAAATTGGGGGAATTGGCCCAATTGTTATCATGTAATTTTTTCGAACAAAAAATGCTATCGATTGATCTTCAAGTTAGACTTTTGTCACGATTCAAATTCAAAAATGGTGGTCAGAAAAAACTTTAAATCAAATTATCACAGAGTAAAGTGTCTACGGTGTAACTTTCATTTTTTCGTCCCTGCGTGTACATTGTAAATGATTGCCGAGATTTCGGACAAGTCGGCGACACGCGAGCCACAGGCGGGCGGGGAGGGTCGGTATGAAAAGTTGCAAAAACCGAAAACAAGCGCATTAACGACACTCTTATGGTCGGGCGGCGTCGATCGTCAGGTGCCAAGACGGCGGTGGGCTTAGTGTGCAGCGCCAGGCTTTTTATACTTTTTTATTTTCGATTTTTGGCTGATAACAACACACGGCTCGCACAGCAACAAAACTGGCAGGTATTCAGCCATTTATCGTTGGTTGTGGTTGCGACACACGGTTTGTAGAATACAAACTTTGGACACCGACTGTAAAAATAGTGCAAAGTTGCGGGGCCGCGACGAGTGTTATCGCATCAGCATCGAAACCCAGAAGGGCGCCATGCCAAAACTGAAAACGTCGCTCAACCAGTCTGGATTGCGTAGGAAAAACAACAAAAATACGCACGCGCAAAAAATAATCTGACAAAATTAGCCGAAATACAAAACATTTGCTACCTAAACAACAAAATGCTAACTGTGGACGTTAGATAAGAACACCCTGATTCTATGCATATTTCACATTTAGATGGTCCAAATGCGAGTGGTCCTGGTCTTTTTTCGATCATAACACCGATGTTAAGCGGGACAACAAAGTATTGTAAATGTGGACACTTATTGCACACAAATATATACTGATGACTCTAACGGACGGCGGAGTCAGACACGGCTCCGACACATGATTACACATTCATATTTTGGCGGCGGCGGCGGTGATGGTGAGTTTTCAAAAAGTATGTGATGACATATTATTTGGCTGGTGAGGCTCCAGACAGAATCACACAAAAACGTGTTAGCTCATCGCGTCCACTGGCGCCGGTAGATACATGGGAACAGACATTTAGTGACCAAAATGGGTTAAAATGGGTTCCGCGGGTAGCGGTTCTGGTATCCAAACAGCGAAGGACCCTATGAACTGCCTGGTGCACTTCACCACACACATGCACAAAACAGTCAAGGTGGAACTGTTTTTTGACCAAAAAATGAAACAAATGTACTTTCCGCACGCACTCGTAAAACTATACTGATTATTTATTATTATTTTAGCATTACAAAAATACCCATGTCCCCATGGTGCGTGTGCATATTGTTACGAAACGTTTGTGTTCTTCAACCACAATAACAATTACGGTAATAGGAGCCTGAGCGTTGTGTCATAAAAACCAGGTGATATCTTTCGGATCAGATGCCGATCCTGAATTATAACGCTAGCTGTGGAATCCAACCAACCAAGGAAATATACATCGGTGGACAAAAAAAATTTATTGGAATGCTGTCCAAGTAAACATCCAAGAGGTTCCGCGTTCGAAATTTGAACTTGCCATTTCAGAACAACGGAGAAGTTAGTTTATCGGCAAGTTTGATCTTGGGCACATGCTGTGTGAAGAACAGTATGGAAATGCGGGAAAGTAGAACAGCAAGAGAAGAGAAAGAGAGAGAACTTGTATTTGAGTGTACCGAATTGAATTGCATGTCAAATGATCGTGTCACCAAAGTCAGTGCCGTGAAGTTGTGTCTCACATCAACAACAACGACAGCGAGAGTAACGGTTGGAGCCAGCCACACGTTGTGTGTGTGTGTGTCTCAAGTACGCGACATCTAAGCGAGCGGTGCCCGACAGGCCGGAGCCAGAGCAGGAGCGCAAACGAAGAAGAAGAAGGAGAAAATATAATACAACATTACATTTTACAGACACACACGCGGAGACGCGAGCAGAGTGCAGGGGAGATAGTGCGTTGTCTTGTGCCTGTACGTGTACTGCAACACCACACAGACACACACTGTACGTCTATGTGTGTACACCCACTACCACCATCAGTGGTGGTGAGAAGCATTTTGCCCCGTGTCCGTTCTCTCTCTGCTGGCAATGCTCTGTTTACAACCAACCACGCACACACACACACGCGTGGCTGTGGGGTGACTGATAGTTATTCCGCGTGTGCACACCACAGCCAAACCAAGACATGTCATTACCGCACACAGCAAGGACCGTAAATTTGGAGCACGGCTTGCTCGGTCCTTCCGGGTGCCGGAGGGTTGGGACCCTTGCACTGCCCCCTCAAACACAGAGAGAGACCAGTATCGACTGTAATTATTATGACCAACGCGCACGCGCTCGACCACGGTTAGGTTACGTTTATGATCGTAAAAACAGGACCAACATGTGATTGGGCTGAAGAGGACCGAAGAGCGGAGTCAGGGCTTATATGTACCTGCCTCGTCACTCTCGCCACCCACACGGCAAGGTGCCATTGTTGCCTGTTTCCACCTGCTTTGCAGACCGATCGGCGGTGCACCAAGTCACCGTCATTGCGAATGTACCAGAATGACCATGTGACTCCAAGCAACTGATTTTGTATTGTGGTAACCGATGTATCCATAAAGCATGAGTGGTATACCGTACACAGTGTACCGTATGCCATACGAACACCGCTAGCTGTATCGCTATGGCTTGACATACGTAAACAGGACCTGTGTTTTCACGGACGATGGAGTGAATTAAATTTGCACGTGCACAATTTCAAAAAAAGCTGGAAACTCAAAAAGCTAAACGACCAGGTGCAGAGGACTTCTCAAAAACCATGCAAATTTGTGGCGCCAGGGTGAAGCACCGTACACGGTCATGAAACATTCGCAGTGATGATGACCTTGTGCACCTGTCAACAAAACGAACAACTAAAACTCTGTTTATGCATAATAATTGCGAGCAATGCCTGCCTGTGGTCAACCATGGTTTACAACACGTCAATCGGGAACCTCATGGTCAAAACATTGGAGTCGAAATAACAGTCAAAATCAAACAAAGAAAAATCGCATGCCGTTGTGTCAACACAGAGAATAACGACGCGAACAGAACGCTGCTGATGTAAATGAGGAGCGGAGGAACGGCAGCAGATTGGCATCAAATAAACAAAAAGAGAAACACTGTGCACAACAAGAAAACATCACACACAGTGCATACGGCCTGTGGGTGCAAGAAATGGGTGGTGACGAACGTTTACATGACAAAATTTGGACATATGGCAAATTAATTCGATTACAAAACACAAATCATAAACATACATTCAAGAACGCTCCTCCCATTGTCACATGGAATCGCACGGAACAAATTCAGTTCGAGTCCTGGCCTACCCATGAAACAAGAACATTGTGTCAAAACCTGTCTGGTGTCAGAGCACCCGAGAGACCACATAAGAACGCGACAGTTTTGTGCGTCTGACATCTGGTGTTTCTAAATCTGCCACACGCTTCTCTCATCGCGCCCTTTTGTGAAGTTTTTCTATCCGATCTGAAACCGGCACATTTGATAAAATTTTGATTTCGAAAAAGCAGGCCAGGCAGTGCAAAAACGATTACTTACAAGAAGCAGACAGCCAGTCAGCAAGAAGGAAATTACTTTTTTGATAAGCATCTATGGGCATTTTGGCTCCGTTACATGACCGCATGCGAACGTGATTAATGTTTATGACTGCTTACGCTTGATAACCGCGGTCAGTAAATGCACTGAAGCAATGAGCTGAAATGGACATTCGTCAGATTTCGATTGCGCCGTCTGAGCCTGTTATAACCTCAGGGCAGTGTTGCATTACATACAGTCGGTTCATTTCACCTCATCGTTTCAGATCAATGTACAGTATACAGTATGCCATTTTTTAATGATAAGACTATTATGGTGTACAACGTCAGTAAAATGGCAGGGTATGTAATGACTCACGCAGCGTGTACATGGTCATGTAGTGATAAAGGAATGCCACAAATCACAATGGCGCCACAATTCTGGAGCCAAATACAGGTATGGAGGTACTGTACACTTTTGGTTGTAGTATGCTATTTTGCAACCAAAATTTATGCTCTATGTAACACGCCGCATGAGCATGTTTTAAGACGATGTTTTTAGCACATTGGTTATGATGTTTTCAATAAGAGAGATCTTTGAAACTCACGAAATCGTCAAAAATGTTCCATTTATATAAGGAATGCCATGCTGAATTTGACGTCAAGTTTCGTTGGTAGCATGAAGAAAACAGCAAAAGATTCACAAGAAAAAGACAACAGAGACAATTCAAAAACTCAGAACCAATGCTGTAAAGGAAACCTCTTGTACCACAACTGGGGGCCAAGTCAAATGAGCCCAACTAGAAGTTTACTTTTATTATTGCGCTTAGGCTTAGGCTTTTACTGTTAGGCACTGTGTTGACAGGGTGGGGACAGCCTACGCTAAGCCTAACCCTGAAAGAGTGTGTTTCCAATGTGCTGGCCCTTCGACTACATGGCGGATTTCGAGGCCCAAACTTTTCTAGTACAGAACTTTTGTGCAGTTTCATCAGGTTGCATATCCACTTTTATGCCCTTAGGGCATATTTCGTCTTGTGTATGCAACATCACGCAACGAATCCCGTTTTGACGTTCGTGTCAATGCTTGAAAAGTTTACAATTATTTTCTGAATTATTCCGTGCCATGGATAAATGGATATTAATTTCAAACACCTTGATAGGCGTTCCTGTTTTTTATTGGCCCTGTTCACTTTATGTGAATCTTTCAATGTAGAGTATCACCTCTCGTGGTGGTTCCACCGCGGTCGCGCTCCATTTCTGCAGTGCATTTATCATCCGAACGTGTTTTGTTGTGACAGCGCCTCACAACAATCATCACAACAATAGTTTTCTAACCAGGCATGAGACACCAGAGCTGCTGGATTCGAAATACGGTATACTTCGTCTTCGTAGGTTATGTCACACTGCTGATCTGCTGTGTAGCATATTGCGCCACGTTCAAAAGAAACAGGCAAAATGGAGTGTATAAAGGGCACACGCCCAGAATACGGTTCAATATGGGTAATTTTCTTCACGTATGTATACGTCTGTAGGAGCCCAACTATTATTATGTAAATCTAGTATCCGTTCCGTCTTTTATGCACGATAAATGCAGGCAGGACAACTTGTATCGTTATTTTCTGCCTGTGAGTGAGGGCTAGCTGACTCAGGCGGCGTTACCGGGGTATAATTGATCCGGATTGTGTTTTTGCAGGGCAAAACGGGCAACGGCAAAGATGCGGACCGTGAATGCAGCGAAGGTTATGAGTACAAACGTGGTCATGTGCTCAATATGATGACTGGCAACTGCGTCAAACGTGGGGATTGTTTTGTAAATTCTACCCAATGGCATCGGGTATGCTTCAACGGGTTGTTCGTTTTTTAAACGTGGTCAAATTTATTTTGTGATAACTGATCTTTTTTGTAACCTAATTTGCTAATATAGAGATTTATAGTCCGCGAAAGCATCATGCGAAATCTCTTTTGTTCCCATGAGGTGTTGTAAAACATTTCCCACAAAATGGTCACTAAACACACGCGCTTTCGAAATTCTGACCAAGTGGATGACATGACGTCAGTGAAACCAACGTATAGTCCAACTGCTTACGCATGAGACGACTTTTTTGAAGTTGGCTTGTGCGGATCCAATAATGTTCCGGTTCCACGTACCGTACTTCGAAAACGAAAGAAAGAGAAACGCACGTATTTAGTAAAAACACGCTCGCCACCACGGTGCGTAAATTCCCTTTTCATTCCCAAAACATTTGTGTGCTGAACAACGTTGCTGTTCGCGTAAGCACGCAACAAATTGAGGTCAGCTACATAGCTGGAACTTGTCATCATCTCTCTCATCCCAATCCCTTTCTTTTGCTTTTGGAAACCATGTAACCGAAACATTTTTGAATCTGGCCAAGCAAGCTTTAAAAAAGAGTCGTCTCATGAGCTCTTGGCTGGACTATTCAATCAAGACAATCACAGTTTTACACATAGGGTGATATTTTCGAAACGGTGTGAAGGTCAGTTGGGTGTAGAGGTCGTTGGAAAGCTCGGTCGACAGCTCAGTGTGATAGACCTCGGTGTAAACTTGAAACATTCCACGTTAATAACAGGCAATGTTTCACGTTTACACCGAGCTACGCCGACCGAGCTTTCGACCGAACTTTACACCGAACTTTACGCCCAACTGACCTTTACACCGTTTCGAAAATTCCACCCATAAACGGCGCTGACACAAACAACTAGAATGATGTCGCTTATCAGCACACTCAACTGATCGCATCACAGCGCGTCCGGATGTGCTCAAGATCTTGGACACTGATAACGACACAGACAATAGTACCAGTCACATAATCTGCAAACTGTTTTTTACTTGACGTGCAGGTACTGACGTGGGAAGCACAACCACCTGGCTGGCAGCAGAGTCTCATCTAGTACACGCAATACCTTGTGATGTGACTGCCATCATAAGAGGTCGCTTTCACAGTCTGCAGTTTCTCGTGTTGTTGAGCGATAGTCCAAACTGTGTTGTACCTATACGCTCGGGGATAGTGGTGTTGTTGACGCGCAGTCTTATCAATACAAACATTCCTGTTCTCACAGCTTTCAGTTTACCATTCGAGTTTCGGTCACGTGAGGCACAACCTTGCACAAAATTGTGCGTGATTCTCAATTTTTTCTACTTGGATGCACGCCTTTTAGCAGGTTCACGTCATCATGCTTGGTCGTGTTGTCTTTCCCTTATTGTGTGCCGCCGTCTGCGTGGTGAATGCCAAAGAATGGGCGCTGGTTGTGGCCGGCTCAAGTGGCTGGAGCAATTATCGACATCAGGTAATGTGTATTATCTCCACTCACTGACTGCGGGTCTCAACAAACAAAATGAACAAGCGTGATGATTCAGTCTGACGTGTGTCATGCGTACCACGTGCTGCACAGCCACGGCATTCCGGACGAGAACATTGTGGTGATGATGTACGATGACATTGCCAACAATCACATGTACGTCGTTTTGGGATTCGTTGGATTTTGATGCCGCTTGGTGACCAGTTCCATATCTCTGTAGCAATCCGTACAAGGGCAAGATGTTCAACAAGCCTCATGGCCCTGACGTGTACGCTGGCGTGCCGAAGGACTACACTGCCAGGGTATAAGCGCCTGAAGGGATGCCTTTCGGTGAAACATCTGCGAGCTTTCAAACGATAAACTACTTTCAGGAAGTCACACCGGAGAATTTCCTAAAGATCATGTCTGGTGGGTCAATGAAAGGCATTGGTTCGGGCAAGACAATCGCGTCGGGACCCAATGACCATGTGTTTGTGTTCTTCTCGGATCACGGCGCCACCGGATTGGTCGCCTTTCCGCACAGTGAGGTTGGTGATTGGTTGACTGACTGTGTGCTGATTGGTCGGAAACACTTTTGAATGTCTTCAGCTGCACATGAAAGATCTGATTGCGACGCTCACCAAAATGCACGCCGACAAGAAATTCGCTAAGGTTGGATACAGAAAGCTGTAATATCCAGGGGCCTTGAAACTCGCAAAGAATCCTATACTTCAGTTGGTGTTCTACCTCGAGTCGTGTGAGAGTGGCTCAATGTTCCGCAATCAGTTGCCAGCGGACATGAACAGTTGGTTTTATCACTTTGAATTTCAGCACCTTGATATGTGATAAAGTCTGTGTTTGAGTCTACGCGATGACGGCGTCCGATTACGACGAGAGCTCGTGGGGCTGCTATTGTTCGACTGACATGAACCTGCCTTGTTTGGGTGATCTGTTCTCCGTCAACTGGATGCAGGATTCGGATGCGGTCGGACTTTTGACGTCCCTGAATCCGAAAGGGAATAATCAGGGTGAATGCTTGATTTCAGCACGTCGATCTGATGAAAGAAACCATTGACGAACAACACACCTATGTCAAGACCAAGACCGACAAGAGTCGAGTGCAGCAGTATGGTGATCTCAAGTTCCTCAAGGACGAGGTCGGCGAGTTCCAGGGTGACAAACAATGCAAGACCTGCGGAGGAAATTCGACCGAGGTGATATTGCAACGTCTTAACTGCAAATTTGGAAAAAATGACTCTGCAAAAAAAATAATTAAGCCATCACAGGAAGTCGATGGCTTGGTGCCTTCGCGCGAGATCCCACTGTTCAACCTGCATCTGGCGCTGGAACGAGCGCGCAATCCGCGACAGCGTGAACAAGTGCTCAAACAGATCTCCTGGTTCCATCAGGTGCCGATTCATCTTAAAACTGTTTAGGTAGCTCGTTCAATATGACCAATGTGTCCACAGACTGGTGGTGCACTAGGTCATCGTCAGTACTGATGCACTTGATGGCCATATGACCAACCAACACATACACACATAACCCTATAGTCTCATGGTCATGCTTAATAAGCCGAATGTGAAACATCACTGCAGAAACGCGCCTACGTGGACGCAGTTATCCAAGACATTGTGAGCAAGTCAATGCCCGAATCGACTCTGCTTCGTGACCGAGTCTTGACCGCCTACCCTCAACAATTGACCAAAGTCGACTGTCACTACGCGCTGACAAAAACATTCAGCCGACTGTGTTTCTCGTTCGCTGAGGTTTGTGTGAGCCTGATCTGAAAACTATACGAAAGTTTATTGCCAGCGAGTATTATGTATGTCCCGGAACTGAGTTATGTGGACCCGTTTGAAAAGGGGCCTTTGGTAGCGATTCCATCAGCCCTAAGCTGTCACTTAAATTGAGAACATGATTTGTAGTGATCGAAAATGGCGGGTTCCGCCCGACCGTGTCACTATAAAGAGCGCAGACTGCACCAAAAAAGCTAGTATACTCTTTCTTTCTCAGAACGAGTATGTCATGCGCTACTCACGAGTGCTGGCCAATCTGTGCGAGGCGGGCATTGACACCAATGTGCTCCTGGGCAACGTTGCCTCCGCGTGCATGAACTTGAAGAACAAACCGGTCGAGATTCAGTAGATCTGTGATGTGTTCAGCAAAATGTGTAAACTTTAGGAGAAATACTGTATTTATATTTCCGTATGTAACTAGACTTTTTAAAACAAAAAAACTGGTTTGTCAATCGCGAAAGCCGTGCAATAAGAAGTAATAAAAAATGCACCAGTCTGGGGCAACTCATGCCATTCACATTGCACTGATTTCAACGAACGTTCTTCCTGACCTTTGCCAATCATCATCATCCCGACCAAATGGCGTCCCGCAAGAACGTCGCATCGCTCGCCGCCAAAACGGCACAGCACGCTTCATCGAAACTCAGCAGAAAACAAGTGAAATCGAAAGAAGTAAGCAAGATTAGACGCACATTTTGACTGAGTTCTTTTAATTTACTGGTCTCGCACTCATTCAGACTCAGCACTCGTCTGTTGTTGGTCAATCGAAATCTGATTTGAGGCCGGGGAAGGTTTGCGATTTGGGTTACGGGTAAAAGAGCGGTGCAAAAACAGCCTCGGCTTTACGATTTTTTGCGAAACCTGCCAATTTTTTGCATAGGGGTGCAATTTCATGTCAATGAAACATAACCAATTTCCATTGCTTTTAGCCGCGATCGATTCACAAAAGTCAAAGCACGGAGAGGAAGACAGCAAAGGAGCAGGAGGACGATTTGTCCGAGCATTTGTCGTCACGCGACGAGGAGACACTCGATGACATCATATCGAAAATGCGATTGCATCTGATCAACAACGAAGACGCTCCGCAATTGATTGATTTGATCGAAGAACAATCCGTCAGTGAAACATCAGTTTGTTCCTACAGTGTAGCGTCCCTAAGGCTACTTTCGTTTGTCCCCTGGCTAGGTTGTCAGTTCCCACTCCGTTAGGTATCACCCTCTACGGAATAGTGACTTAAGAAGTCAGATCCGATTTATGTCACAATAAAGAGGGAAGCCTTTACTGATTTTGTCTAAAAAAACTAGACGAGACCCGTGCCTACGCCCCACACCCACCCCCCCCCCCCCCCCCCCTGACCCTCCCCCTTCCGAGGGAGGAGGCCACAGACACACAGACATACATCTTCTGTTTTAGTAGTATAGATAAAAGGTGAATCAAAATTTTGCGACTGAGAATTTTTCAGCCCGATGAATCGCTGCACAGAACGACTAGCGCCGACATTGAAGAGCCGCGTACGAAATCTGGTGCTGGAGTTTACAACCAACTTTTTATATCACTATAACTATATTCTTATGCGTCCTTTTATGATTCAGAGTTCACGAAACACACACGTTCGAAATTCCTATCGGCGTTCGACGACCCCGATTCCAGACCGCAGCTGTTGCTGCCGGTACGACAAAGATTTATTTTTCCATTTTCATCAAGCAACTTATACATACCTAATTTTTCAATTATTTGTTCACTAAGTGAGCAATTATACGCAGGTGATGACGGGTACGCTTCGCAAGAAATACCTGCTGGCTCTGATCTGGATGCTCGTCTGGGCCATTATTGGCATCACGGCACCGCTCTACATTCAAGCTGTGTTCGGTTGAAACATCACACACAAAACAACAACATACCTATGAATATAAAATTGACAATGTGATCCACAAATCATTCGATTGATTCTGTTGGACCATTCGATATACACAAAACACGACACATGCTTTATTCCACAAAACAATTTCACGTCGAAAACAGAATGCTACTTTATGCTGTGAAGTTTGAAACTACCGAATCACCTGACTTATCGACGCTGAATAAAACAAATTGGTCTCGGAACATTATATTTGTAAAATTGCACATTTCAAACCCAGTGCTGCTACCTTTTCATTTGAATAGCACATAAGAGAAGTGGAAACCATCAGAACCGTAACAAAACAAAACTGAAAACGATAAAAAAAGAATGGAAAAGTGTTTTTGACATTGTTTTGTTAGATATGTGATAAGGGAATCGTACATTTTGTTTGCACCTCGATGGCGCTAGCAACGTGGCTCAGATTTCAAAAATTAATGAAACAATAAAAACAACACAGATCTTGCACACAAATGAATTCGACTATGACATCATCATACTGTACAACAGTATATTAGGGGGTATTGGCTGGCTCATAACGACCATAGACTCACTTGAATCATCATCTGAGTCTTCTCCGCCTGTTTAGCCATCTGAGCTGTTGTCTCTGTCTCTGCTGCAATAATCGCTGTCGTTGTTTGCGATTTCGAAGGTTCATCAACTGAAACGGAGTTGGGGGCGCCGGGACCGATCCGAAAGAAGACCCGGATCGGGTGGGTCCCGGATTGAAAGACCCAAATCCGCCAAATGAGGAGTCCGGAGGAGGTGGAGGTGGCAGGAACTCGTCAGGGCCGGGCACAAAGCGGGGTGGTGGCTCGGGACCGATAGGACCGGACCGACTTTGTCGACTGTTGCGGTGTTTGGCCAACAGGACACGATTGCGCAATGTGTCTTGCGGCTCACGAGCGCACACATACGGATGCCGACGACCGCACATTACGTCGCTCCAACGTTGTAACTGCAATTGACATTTGGGTTTACGCTTAGGCTTGCCAAAGGATGATGAAAAAGCCTGTTTCAGAGCTTATCAGCGTTTCATGAGAACAATAAGACGTTTTTCATCTTCCATCTCATTTTTGGGTCACATGACCATCTGGTGCACTTACGCAAAACTGCTGGTGTCGTGTTACGCAGTTATTGTGAACAATGTGAACATGAACACCGAAATCTGTACAAAATGAACAAACCGGCTCAAACTCCGAGACCACACAGTCTTCCCCCGGTATCCCATCTGGTTGTCCGAATTTCCAGTTGTCGTACGAAACAGGCATACCGTCGGTCCATGCAAAGTCGGGCGTGCCTGTTTTTGACAGCCCAATCCAGACACCCTCACCTGTGGTTAAATTTAGTGATTAGTACAATCAATCCTCGTGGTAGTAATTCGCTACATCGTCAAATATTGTACAAGTGCAGTAGGTGAAGTCTGCATATAGTCCGTCCACCAGCTCATGGCACTTTGTGTTGCTGCTGGCCGACTTGTTCCCTTCTATTTTAAAAAAAAAAAAAATTTCAAAAAAATTTTTTTTCTCCTAAATTTTTTTTATAATTTTTTTATATATTTTATTTTATTATACAATGTACGCGTGCAGCACGCACGCATGCCTGTGACGCCTGCGGGCCCAATGAACATATACGGTGCACGCGAAGTGTGCTGTCCACCACATGCACGCCTTTGACCCCTTCAGCACTGTACTTTTGTGCGTGAAGGCGCCAAAGGCGTGCACGCGCACTGCACGCGTAAAGACAGATTTCACCCAGAGTTCCAGCTGGCACTGTACCTACATTACATGGATAGTGAATAGTTTTGAACGATATTGTAGCCTCCTCCGAATTTGCACATTATACTGTAAGGTGAACCGTGATCGAAATTGGCGGCCCCGATTGAGACAGCGTTGACCGCATGTGTCAAAATGAATGAGAAACAGAAAAAATCCGAAAAGAGAACCAACCAACAGTACCCCCGGGTCGATTATTGCAAATCTGCATCATAATTGAATCGCGGAGTCTTTGATCGAGCATTTCAAAATCGCGGATTTTGTAGACTCGATCGGCCGAACCAGCGATGGCCATTAGCTGCTGGTCATGGACAGCCTCGGTCACTCCCACTGCGTAGATGATGGAACCCTGGGGGCAAGAGGGGTTGGCGTCAAATGTGTTGATCAGATCTGGTTTACGTGACATGGTTGACCTGGTTGAAAGATTTTCTCTGATGCCACTAATTTTGACCATGGTAAAAGTTATTTCCAGTAAACAACTTTTACGCTGGTCAAAATGATAAAAACTAGGCGGCATCATTGAATCTCGAAATACACAAATGGACCAAGGGGAACCAAAGGCCTTACGCATCTTTCAAATGTGCTATCACAGTATATTGGGTGTGATTGGGAATAATCCGGTATCCCAGCGTCTAACAACAAAATTGCGCTACAAAATAAAAACCAACCATTCTCATCAATTGTTCAGCGGGTGGTCTGGGATTGTCCTGCGACATTCCGTCAGTGAGAACAACTATGATATTCTGAACATCACCCCTGTCCCCGGCGCGGAAGTTCAATTCGCGATCCAGTACATGTTGTAGTGCACGACCGATTTGAGTGTGACCATTACGCCATCCAACTTGGTCGATGGCGGCTGAGAAGTACTGTATGTTAGATTAGGATTGATTTCGTGCATACGCACGGACGATGACCTGGTGCAGCTAGAGCATCTCGAAACGGCAACGAAACGCGCTGCTCGATTCACATTGGTTTCGGTCACTTGGTTTTCTAAAATTTCACTCGCACCTTAGAATCCTCTTTTTGGTAATCTATTCTGGGGCTTTATCGAAAATAATAACGCACGCTCAGAACTGAGTATCGAGAAAACAACGTTCTGATCTAGTCACGTACAGACATCGCAAAAGTGAGACTATTCACCTGGATATTGAATGAGAGCAGAACGTTCAAATGTGACCAACTTCAGTAAGTAGGGACACCGAATAAATATCAATAAACAGTAGGTTGGTAAATGTTTGACGAGCAGCAGCCACTCACCCAACACCTGCTGCTGTGTCTGAAAGCTGCCCAAATGGAACTCAGTGATCGGTGTCTCTGTGAACTGTACCATGCCGACCAGTGCACGATCAGGGCCCACTTCCAAATCCTCAACCATCATGCGGAGGAACGTGCGGATGTTTTGGAAATCGTAGGCGCCGATCGAACCGGAACCATCCACGACGAAAATCAGATCGACTATCTCGTCGCACACTGAAACATCAGCCAGCTAGGTTCTGCAGAGTTTGGCCTATGGTTGTAGTCAACGGAATATGCGTCTCAATCAATACTTCTGTATGTCGTTCTGTACAGCTTTGAACGGCGGCAAATGGGGATGCATCTATCTGAAACCATGGCAAGGGAAGGGGGATGCCTTGTTTTCCATTTATGTTCAATGCACCAGTAGGAAAACATGAATCATCAGATTTTACCCCGACAAAGACCAATTCCCTCAACCCACTTCCGTTCCCACCCGGGCCGCCCGGTCCACCCGGACCACCGGGTCCAGGAGGCCTGCGAGTGGTCGTGCCCGGCCCCGGACCAGGCCCATCGGGGCACGTGTCCAATTTATGGTAATAAACACCACCGGGCTCCTCAGTGAACAATTCCGGATGCGTGTCCTTGGTTTGTTCGTTTAGAATGCACGAGGTGGGCACGTCGTTTTCGTAGTACACGACCGAACTGCAATAACATGTATATTGAATTTTTTTCGCAGAAGGTGTAAGATTTTTCTGTTCCACCCATTCGTGTCACGATTCAGCTCAGGCAGCTGATCTTCAAAGTTACCGCGTGAAACATTATCTTGTCAATTTGGCGTCATTCATGCACATTGTCGAGTGCATGTATTTTGCATGACGTGTTGGCGTTTCGCTTTGCACCGAAGCGCGTGACCTTTGCGTACGTTTGGACAAATGTTTTGACAGACGTTTGATGAGGACAAGAATATCCCAGTGTCCTTTGTATAAGTGCCTGAGGATCAGGTGCATTCGCACTGACGATGTCGTGGTTCACCGACCGTCTGGGATCAGACACGGTCAACCATAAAGCAAAGCAATTTCATAGCCAAACCTCATTTGTCTAACTCACCCACAATTCGGCAATTCCTGCAAACACGCATTCAAACATTCTTGCAGTCCCAATCCATCCCTAACGGCTGTAGCGAATCCCACCAGTGCCATGTTCGGGTATTCGTCGAAACACAACACTGGATTGGTGACTTGACGCGTTTCACGGTCGATCGGGGGACCGATTAATTGCACTGAAATTACATCCATGACATGGGGTGGGATTGGTCAATTTTGTGGAAGGTGCGTTTGTTGTACTTGACGTCACGTGGTTTTCGTTCAGAAAGTATCTGTAGTTCGGTGCAGTGCAATAGGCGTGACAGCCCAGCTGTGTCCCACTATGCACTGTCGAATTTTGTGCGTTTTGAAGAAGCGAGTGATGATTGGTTACATGTATGTCGCACTTGTTTTAAAGGCCATATGGCCATCCAGTACATGCCACACATTACCACTGACGATGACCTGGTGCAGTGCTCGTTTCGGAAACAGGTCGAAAGCACCCAGTTTTCCCAAGTATGGTCGCAGTATGTTAAAATGCTGTTCTGAAGTGATCCTACTGACAGTGTTGAAAACACTCAGTTTTCCGCTTAGAGCCCCGAGGGCTGTAAGTGGAAATGTTTCCTCTTAAAGCCCCTGGGCTTTAAATGGAAAGGACCGGTACGATTAGCGGTCGGAAACCCTGACATCAATTTTTACACAAACGCACATGGTCGCGGATTATTGGCCCTTGCATTCGACGGTGGTCTGCCAAGGTTGCCATTGCCACTGTCACTGCCATCATCGTTGCAATTGTTGTCGTAGTAGTTCACCTTCTCGCCACCCGTGTCGCCCTCGGTGAACAACAGACGTTGTGTTATTCTGTGGTCGTGGGACGGCGTGAAATGGTGATTTCTCTGGCTGTTTCTTATGAGACCGCTGCATTGGACATCAGGACCGGGCCAACCCTGCCCCGAAACAAACATTTACATCACTTGAGTAACATCACTCCGTTTGAAGCACTGCAGCGTTGTCCGTCACATGGTTTCGCATGCACTTACATGGGAACGTGAGGGCTGACTTATCGGATTACCTGAACAACCCCGCACTGACGGTGATGGGCACAAGACCACAGATGCCAATTTGTCTTGCAATCATCATTCGAAAATGATGTCACGAAAATCGTAGTTGCATTAACTGGACCAAGACCAAATTAGTCCAAACAACGGCCAAACCTGGTTTCAGTGTTCAGAATACACTCCTGTGTGAGCGGGTAGTGCATGACTGAATTGCATTCGAATAAATACGTCTGGAATGAGTTCAAACATTCCGTCAGGCATTCGTCAGCTGTACCGACTGGGATAACGGCCTCAGCGTAACCGAGCAGTGCTGAATCCGGGAACAACTCGAAACACGAGATATCCGGTACAATGTCTTGGGCTGAAAAAATGGATAAGGAACCGCTTACACTTTTAGGATGGTGACGTCCAGATTGGAAAAGTAAAATCTTCGGCCAAGCTTGATGATCGGATCGGATTGATCTGGTGTGGGGCATTTTGCGCTTCTATTACGAGGATACTTCGATATTTACCAATGCTACGTACGACCAACGTAAACGTTGTTTATTGGTGATCGTGAGTAAATCTCGAAACATCAACAGTACAAAAAGGTCGCGTGATCGATCTGATCATCAAGCTCTGCGCTGGCCAATATCTTTGTCATTTCGTACATTGCGCGACTCACCAAGCCTGAGTTGACTCAAGAACACCCGATTTCTAGCGAGTAAACTGGCGTATCCGGTTGACGGCGTTTGCGTGCCTCCATAACTGAGTGACCCGGTCCCAGGACTATCCGGTGATAAACCGTATTTTTGAATCATCGAATACAGAAAACGATTTTCGGCTTCATTCGTGATTTTGGCCAGCATTCCTTCCTGAAATTGGCTGCTCCCGTTAAGCTGTAATTTACTTGAATTGTAAGCGTGTTCTTAGCTGCCCGGTTCAACCTGGTTTCACAGACTGCCATGCACCAGGTCATCGTCAGTCACTACGAATGTGCCAGATATCCTTTTGCTTGGCCGCAAAGAGACACACGAGCTATAGCACAAGGTATCGTGAATGCATTGTACGATTCGGAGGACACAAACTAAAATTACTTTTCATTTTAAACAGTTTTTTTCGGCCCCTCAGTTTCATGCTGAGCGACCCTTCCAAAATCTGAGGCATTCCAACACACCACATTCAACTGAATGGGCGCGTGATGTTTACCTTTTGTATGGGTTTTCAAACCGAAGGAAGAAACCACATGCAAGTCTGGTCATACAACGGTGTAGCATTACGCAGCTTGACATCTGCGTCTATGGTATTGCGGTGAAGGCATTCGATACAGTAAATGCGTTATGCATGTGAATTACACCAGGCAATAACAGCATATCAGGTAAACAATGTGTCACGAATAGAAAAGTTCTCACCTCTTTCACACAGTCATCCCTCGCGGCTTCCCAAGTCTTCGGTTCCAACTTGTAAAGCCAACACTGTTCGTTCACATATAGCCAGCCGGGTCTGCAGATCCTTTGTGCCGTAGTTAACCACATAAGAGAAGCCAGGGAAAGCCATTGAGCCAAAAACGGGGGAAGCATTGTAGTGCTTGCTTGGATTTGCAAGCAGCTGCGGGGGAAAGCTGTATTCGCGTGACGTTGACGCTATATTTTTGCAATTTGGATTTTTTATGGCGGACTTTTGCAAAATTCTGCTTTGCAGACCCTGTTTGCCTGATTGGTTGTTAACTTGAAAGTCATTGTTATTCAGCTATTCATGGTTACTGTAGTAATGATGGTACTGGGTTACGGTATATTTACATATTATTCTTTCTGAAAGAAAAACATGGTTAAAAGTTGTTACATTGATCATACTTGAATCATGGATTGGCGAATAATAATGATAAATTAATAATTGTTGAATAGAGAGAGGCTTGTCGGCACACTTCACATGTTTATGTTGTGCGCAACGGCGGCTGAAGCAAAAAACGTTTCCTCAAGATTTTTGAGCATCAGAATTTGCGTGCACATTCTAAACACAAAAATTACAAAGAATGTTCATAATCAATTGTGGCACTCAAACACATGCAAGACGCCTTATCCAGTTTGGGTGTCAGGGAACAGATGTGTTGACTCAAAATAAGGGTCTCTGAGTGCACACGTCAAAACGTTCAGGTGTCCTGGTCGATATTCGGACAAATTTGCGGATATCCGAAATTTTAGTCTTGACCACAATAGAATCTTTGTTATCGGTTTACCGACTAAGACCGCAATGGCTCCGAGTGCTCCTCAGTCTCAATCATTGAGTCTTTGTGACAGCCTCCCATATCACTGGCATAGGCCGAAGTTTCCCTTGATCCACTGAGGCTTGCAATCAATACCTGTGTACGTACATACATGTAGCTACCATGGTGTGTAACGTGCGCGTAAGTTACGTAATATCGTGAACTTGATGACTACAAATTTCATTGCCACGCAGCCCAACCTATAGACCTACTGCAACAGCAACTCTCACTGGGGGTACATGCACACGCACAAGTTTGAGGAAAGAAAGAACGTTGACTTGGTTTGGTCCCCTCTTTCTTGCATGTACATATGTCTGCCTATTAAATTTCGATCCCAAACAAAGTGGATTTATGTATTATCATTACACTGCTCGTGCCGTATTTTGTTCACATGCAGGTAATTTAAGAATATCCCCCTGGTTGACAGAACTTTGGCTGAGAACTGAGACAAATTTATTTTCAGGGTTTCTCAAGACATTCAAAAGGGTTGCTTCCATGCAATGGATTGACCACAATCACTGGCCAAAAGTTCCACACTAGACCAAATACAGCTGGTTTCCACGATGCAAGTGTGGTCCGTGAAATGAAATATTTTTGTCCCATATCTATCTTTGTCACATTATGTGTTGGTTGCCCTCAAAACGCCATCCAGGGCGGAGCAGCATCCGCATTTTATGACAAATTGTCTTCAATTGAATATGAAACACAAGTGTCTTCTGTGCTCGTATTGGCACACAACTGCAACTTGGCATCTTTAACACCTCATGTCAAACAGTCTCACGTTGCGGGAATTTATATTTACTCATTATTTTATGGTCTTTGCACATTTTTCTTCGTTGCCAAATTTATACGTAACGGACTTATGTGGCATATAATGAAAAATAAAGACAGTACGACATCAAGAAAATGTGTGAAGTGGCTTTCCATTTAATTTATGCAAGTCATCGATTAAAGGATAAAAATGAAGTTATTTATCAAGAAAAAATAATGATGTGGAATGGATAAACGGCCACTCAAATGAAACTGTTTATGGTGTACATTATAACTTTCCATTATTTTTTAGTTTTCTCACCGGCAGGAAGTCATTCATTCCCCATAACATTCTGCACAATTCGAAGATACCAGAGCCGATTTTCCCACACAGATCATCATTCCAACAGCAGTCGGTGCAGCTTCGACGACACGCACAACGGGGCTGTCATATGACAACGATATCTGAAATTTCAATTTATTTCATATTTTTCTGGTACCACATCCGTACGTGTGGCTGACCATCAAGCCAAGCCGTTCGCTGCGTTCTCTGCGACAGAATGCTGTCATTCCACAATGTTGCGCAATAGATGATCGGCGCACTGTTGCGCAATAATGCATAATATAGAAAGACAATGCTGTACTAACTGCTTCAACTGCACTTCACAACTGTTTGTTTGTATTTAATGGGTAGTACCGCGCTACAAATCACCTAACACCTTGTGCAAAGTTTCCGGAAGACGGTGTACAGAAGTCAACACCTATGTACATAATATCCCAACAACAACTGCATTATGTATCCATCCAACATTATCACCGCACACAATTGCGCGTGGATAACAGCAGAAAACACTCGGTCATCCTGTGTCAATAACGGGGTCACCGAGGTAAACATTGCGCAACAATTTGGACGCACTATTTGTGCTCCGATGGTACCGTCGAAGTTCCTGATTCATCGATAAGAACCGATATATGATTCCAGTGACCCAATTGAGCCCAGCCCACCGCCTCAGCTGGTGCGTATCACTATTGTATACGCTTGCCTTGAAAAATCAGGCAACATAGCGGCCCAAGATTGTGCCCACTTTTGCTGAGTGTGCTGGAGCGACATCCTAACGTTCTTCACAGGTGTATTTGTCATCTCACCGCTGGCGGGAAGACCGGTCGGGACGTCGGACCTCGCTTGCTGCTGCTCTGGTTTGGTCACTCAAAAAACTCAGCACACTTGCACAGGAGGGGCGTGACGTTGGAATGCACTATATCGACACGTTTTATAGCTTCAATTCAACGTACATTATTATAATGATGTACACACATTTGCATTATATTGCACATTGTGGTATTCTTTATGTAACGACGTCGATAAACACTTGTACTTAGTGCCACAATCTCGTGAATACCGTTGTGCACTGTGCTGTCTGACTTGACTCCCTGTCCTTGTGGACAATAAAAAAAATTATGGCGAATAAAACTGGAGCGCTACCTGCTACTGCGGCTGGATAATAGAGCCACGTGCGTACATAGGTAGCGAGTGACTAAACGAAAACACTCGGATCAACCCAACCCCTCATTCTGCGTGGTGACCACTGACTTTGCGGAGCGACGGTATAACAAACAACTGCTTTATTTCGAATTCTATTGTATTTGGGCACGTGCCTAGCCTCTCCTGATAACAACAACAAGACATACAGTACAACAACGTACCAACCCTAAATGCGCACAACTCCAAGTGTGATGCTGCGGGGCAGTGATGGTTGTTGGCATCATTCATTGTTATAACGTTGATACAACATCAGCCAGCTGTACGTGATGAGCCAGTGCACGCTCAGTGTGCTGCTCACAGCCATTGGCGCACTATTGCTTCAGGTCAGTCATGTTTTTTGGGATTGTGTGCGTGACTTAACGTCTCAAACGCAGAAGTACAGTAAATGTTTACATTGTGAAACATCAGCGTGCTAGTTCGCATTCATTTTCGTGAGATCATCATCAACTATGTTGATCGATCTCAGCCACGTGTACAGAATGCTGGTCGAAGGTTCGCTGAAGATTGCACAAGTTGCAATTTGATTTTGTGTCTTCCCGACTCGCCGTACCAACTGGTGCATTCATACTGATGATGACCTAATGCACCGACTATCTTTGTGAAAACAGCTCAAACACGGCACAGCAATACCAATGCCATTGCCCATTCGGTGCACCAGGACATCATCAGTGCCACATCGTTACAGGTCGACGGCTCGTTCGTGTTCATCGACTGGACGCTGGCCATACCGGCCGATGTCCAAGTGGAGCGATTTCTGCTCGACTATGCGCCAGCCGTAGGCCACCCTCCACCCAACACCATTCTGTCAGCCAATACAATGCACACTATCATCAATGAAACATTACCTGCCACTGAGTACAGAGTGGCGCTTAGTGCGTTCACTGCGAATGCACACCAACTGCTCATTATGGACAAACGATACATCAGCTGTGAGTTGGCGTTGAACGGACGAAGAATTGGGCTTTGGCTTCATGTTTGCACACCAAGCGTCCTGATGAGCATGATAACAGGGTGCAATAGCGTTTTGAAATTCCTATTCCTGTTGATCGGATCAAATCTGCATTGGTCACACGGAGTTTCCTGAATCTACCTGCAGGATGAGTAATTTACTAATGTCACTACTACCTCGACCATGGTAATGGCTGTTCATTTCCGGTCTACGATCAGACCACCAAGCTTTGGATTTGGGTTTTTTCCATGTATAGGCATGGAACTTGTAAAAAAATCTATTTGTCACAAATCCATCGTATATATTACCTGCTCAGCTCCGAACGCGCCTCGTATACTGAGCATCACCCCGACAGTTGACAGCGCCCGACTGCGGCTAGAGCGATTCACCAATGAAGATGTGACCTACTATATTGAATACTATCCAGTTGAAGCACCGAATCACGTGGATTTTATTGAATCGCGATCGAACGAGATTGAAATGTTGAATCTGATATCGCGCAATCAATACCAGATTCGAGCCATGAGTGTCTACAAAGGGGTGCCATCGGACACACAGACGAAAGCCGACTTCTGGACACTTAGTTGGTGGTTCTATTAGTTTTGGAATTGTTTGGATGATAAAAAATAATCTGGAATAATTTATGGACGCTATAAATGGATACTAATGTTGTTTGTTTGTGACGAAAAGTTCGGTGGGTACGATAACGATATCGCTTTGATCGCTTTGCTAGACTGTTGGTGGAACAGGTCATCGTCAGTGGCGAACGCATAGAACATGCATGACATTTGCACCTATGTACAAACACAAGGGCAGATCAGAAACTGAAAATTTCTTTTCAGGCAAGCAAGGAATCACGGACCCTCCAGTCCCCGGTGTGGACACCAGTCGTTTCACCAAGATCACGGTTCCTGATCCGATCCCGTCCAATCCCCGCAATCCAGCACCGGACCCACTCCAGTCCGTCAGTTATGTAACACCCGTGGTGACACCTGTGATATTCGAGCGAAAGGGTGACAAACTGAAGATGGCCTGGGACACCTTGGCCGTCCTGGCTGACCGACAGTGCGCTCGTTATAGGGTGGTCTATAAGTACGAAAGCGGACCACCCATCACCAAGGAAATGGCCAGGACTGTTTTCGTTGTCAAAGTCATGCGTGTTGAACCGCTAACCGTCAGTTAAACGTTTTTTATTCTTCGTATTTTAAATTCCTATTCCTCTATGCGATTTGTGAAACATCATCAGGCATCGGTGCTGTGTATTCGTGACAACGAAACGGTGGAGCAACGCTGGAAGGCCAGCGGGACGTTTGAGATCTCAAGTTAGTTTGCGTGGATGTTCATTTAGGCGGTAGGACCATAAATAAAAATAGAATAAAACACTCAAAATGTTCAGGACCAGCCGGTGTACGTAATCTTCAAGCCATCAATCTTGACACCGACGATCAGCACAGCAGTTCGACTGTGAAACTGCAATGGGACGGAGGGATGGAGAGTAATCAATACGATACGTACTCGATCACTGTCACTTATAGTGGCAAACAGGTGGGGCTGTTGGTTTATTTCTTGAATTTTACTGTTTATGGCCAATGTTGACCACTTCATGTAAATTGTGCAACAACTCTGGCTCTGGGCTGTTCGTTTCGACTTGTTTTCGCGGACCTGCGGTTGCAGCATGGTCATGTGACCTCAGTAACAAACAGCCAACACAAATTGTCAGTGTGCTACAACACCCGAACGTGGTCAGCAGTGTAATAAAATCTGACCTCGAGAATAAAAAAAGAATCCTTATCCAGTCACGAAACATCACACAGGACACGAACGTGCGATCGAAAAACGTCACTGACGAAACCTTTGTTGAAATCGACCATCTGAACCCATCCGAGCGATACACATTCCAAGTGCGAAACATATCCCATCTCGGGCTGGTCAGCAGACCGGAAAAGGTCTCCATCACAACAGGTTGCAATTGCTGCTTACAGTTTGGTAACCTTGGCTCATCAGCTACATTCATTTCTAAACATTCGTAGCCCCAATAATCCTGTCGCAACTAATCGCTCGTGGGGTCACGGCCCAATCAGCCAATCTAACATTCACTGCCACAAACGTCGGTCGATTCGATCGTTATGTATTGATATTCACGGATCAGGTCAATAATCGAAATGTCACCAAGGAATACCTGAGAGAACGCGATGAGTTAGTCGATTTTCTTACGTTTTTTCAGGTTTTTTTAATAAATTTGACATAGTAACTTTTCAGCCAAGTGTTCTTTATCGACAACCTGGTACCGGGGCGCAAATACCGCGCCGCGCTGCACACTGTCTACGACGGAGTGAAAAGCAGGCCGGTCGTCGAAGAAATTGTCACATGTGAGCGTTTTGAAGGTTGTTCTCGTGCTAACTGATTTTTTAAATTTAGATTTCAATTTTTAGACCCTCTCGAGGTGACGCGTACTCTTGCGATCGTGCAAGACACTCAAGTCATACTGTATTGGCACGTGGCCGATCACGACACGAAGCACATGAAGTTTAGAATTGGGTAGGTTGCCAGAAAGAACAAAATGGAAGAAACAAATACAGGAGGAACAGAATCGAACTTTATCGGAACTGGCTTGATCACGTGACATTTTTGAATAATTGAAATATTTCAAGGTTTGCTAATGCCACAATTTATGAGCAGCGTTAAAAGTGTGTCCCTTCGCTGCCTGGGCACACCTTCAACGCTGTTTGTCGATTTTTCAGTTACCACGACAGCGAAGTGTCCGAGTCGCAGTCAATCTTCGTCACCGGTCGCAACTACTACCGTTTCGCACGTCTGCTGCCGGCCACCTGGTACACATTCACCGTGTCTGTCGTTATGGATGACATTGAGAGTGTGTCTGTGTCCGTCAATGTCGTCACTAATCCTGCCGGTTGGTGCAACTTGTGCGTTTTCATCTTCTTGTGTGCAAACTCCGGGAGTGCACAAATCAGGCGAAAAGAATAGATCAAATCACGGATCTTGTTTTTGGACACCTGCATTCCCCTTGATGTTGTTCCAAATTCGCGGCGCCAAATTCAGCTGGAGCGAAGAGCGAAAAAGCAAAATGTTTAAGAGCAAACCCATCCCCAACTAGAATCAAATTGTGGCACGAACACAGACGCATCGTCGCAATATGCATACTAAGCACTCGCAATTAACTTCATCCCGACCACCTGCAACATTCACAGATATGCCCAGTCCTGACGTTTCACTGTACGGTGATGACCAACTGGGTGTACGATTTCGTCGTGATCTGTTCCCGAGTCTCAATGGTCAGATCACGCAATACTCAATCATTGTTGCGCCCGAAGCTGCGGTTAGTCGTATCACTGTATAAAGTGGTAATTACATGCATCTACTGTATGTAGTATAAGTTAGCGGTGAATTGGGATCAAAGCTGCTTTCATAAAAATTTACACGGTATGCAAAAAGGCTCGTCACAATAAAGAGGGTGTACTGTATTCCAGGTGCACGACATCACGCCATACCCGGTGCCCACGTGGAAACAGCAGCAGAAAAAGAATGAACACGAAATGACAGCGTATCAAGTCACGAAACGGGACTATAATCCGTTCAGAAAGGTCAGACCGAAAAGCATGTTTCGTTTGTCACACCAAAGAATGGTCTGAGATATACAGTGAAAGCATTATTGATGCCACCACACGGCACCATAGACGCAGATGTCAAGCGGCGTAATGTTACACCGTTATATGACTAGACCAGATAATGGTTTTTTCCTTCGGTTTGAAAACCCATACAAAAGGTAAACATCACGCGCCCATTCATTTGAATGTGGTGTGGTGGAATGCCTCAGTTTTGGAAGGGTTGCTCGGTTTGAGCGATCGATATAACACTGGGTAATGTTTCAGCGCACCACGCAAGGTACTATTTACTACGTCGGATCGGACTGGTGTCGCGATGTAATGGAGTCGGAGTACTGCAACGGCAAACTACGCGACGATTTGAATTACCGCGTAAAAGTGAGGGGTTGCACCAATAATGGGGTGTGTCTCGAAACGCGGTACGTTCGGCCGAGTGACCCGCAGGAATGGGCGAACGGAGATGGCGTCAATGAAGGTATTGGGATTGGAACGGCTCGAAGCTTATTTAGTGCAATGCCAAGAACATTGACCAAACTAAACTACAGTACCCTTAGCGATAGTCACTGCAGACTATTATACCTATGTATGTATAGCATGTACTGTAAGTACGTTAAATTGCAGAATGGTAACAAATATATCGTTCAAAAATATTTACTATAAAGAGGGTTTTATTTTGAAGAGAGTTTGTACATATCTCCAGAATTCAATGTTTCAGATGAAAACACGGTTCGCACGACAACAGAAAAGGTTGACTATCTGAACAATCTGTGGTTCCGAATTCCGTTCCGCAGTTCGTCTCCAACCACAGGGATATCAACCTCCTTGGTGATCTGCACTTTATTCTTCGGTCTCATGTTCGCGAGATTATAATTCTGTTGGGTATTGTGTCATCTTGTCTTTACAATGTTTCACGCTGTTTACTAACCTGCCAGGAGCTAATGGTCCATATTGTTTGTCCAAGTGTTTCATATCACATGCACCACACTTTTTGAATGTCAGCAAATTTGTGAACCTTTATTTTTGTTTTCTTTATCTCATTGTGCACTGTCATCACTTCGCTACAGTATCTTACGTTAAGATTGTGTGTGTTTGTGTGTGTTGTTGACCGCGGGTCTTAATCATGATTGATGGTTGTTTCCTTTGTTCTTTGAAGCACGCGTTGCACTTCTGGCTTGGAAAATAAATGAACTGCAAAATTTATAATGTCCCTTGTAGATTTTTAACTGTGAACGAGCTGTAGGCATACTGTATGTATACATCACTTGGAACTGACATGGAATGCATAGGATACCCGCGAATCTGTCTGCATTGAATGGTTGAGCATGAGCCAAAGTATACCTACATTATTTGGAATCAATCCAACCAGAACAGTTTGCATAACCAGTGGGATGAAATTACACCCAAAAACCGTTATGCATGTCCTTAAGTGCCGTGTGTGGGTGGCTATGAACTGCAGAAAACTACAATAGTTCCAGTTGCGGTTTGAAGTGAGGATCAAAAGCATAAAGCTCCGCGAAGTGTGAATTTCTCAAAAATGCTGAAAAGCATGCTGGTACGATAATGATTATGTGCTAATTAAAACAACAAGTAGTCAGACGTTTCAGCGGCAAGAGTTCTCTAAGCCGGCAGTGACGTATTTAGGGGGAGGGCTATAGGGGTAGGCAGCACTCCTCAGCTGAGCACCCCCTGAGAGGACCCAAACTGACTGATAAGTAGGAGTTCGGAGAAAAAGGCTAATTTCGAAGCACAAAATGCAGCATTTTTTCTGTCGTTGCAATGTCGGATACAGTGGCATTGTGAGCGGGACAGGGGCCGGGTACACTCGACCACTTGCATGGACCATAGTTGGCAACTGTGCGGGCACAACGGCTGTGGTCATTCTGTGTATGGCATTCTTGGGTGCGCAGACACAAAGCAATCGCCACACTTCGGATCACCACTGTCCTGGACAAGTCGGTTGTGCTTTGGAATTGCTTTTGTTGGTTTATACCGTGTTTACGCGCCATCAATAATGTGATCAAAGACATGTTCAATATCTTATAGTGCCGTCTATGATCCATAGCACAAGACGGAGACAGCTCTTCAAGACGGTCGCGTGAACAATGTGTCGCTTCAACGAATTGAAAACCCACGGCAAACATTGTTTCATGCCATCATGTGTTATGTTATCATCGTCATAATTTATATTTTGAATCGTGAAATTCTGATGTTTTATGGCGTCAACCTGTGGTACAATTCCAAATTGTACGCGTCAGCATCAATCATCAGAGATATGCTCTCTTTTGCCATATTCGTCTTGGGTTGGGCTGAGCTGAACTTATAAACACGAATTACGTTCTGCCATTGCACGGGAGCACACCTCCTGTACCCGGCAGTCGCTTAGCATGTAGCACGCCAGTAGAGTCAAATCCAACGGACAAGCCGCAATGCGAGAGTGACATTACATACAGGTATGTACGTAGAAGCATTGGTTCGTATTATGTATACAGTGTAAGCCTGTGCACATGAACATGCTATATATGTATGTGTGTATGTGTGTATAGTCCGTCCACCAGCTCATGGCACTTTGTGTTGCTGCTGGCTGGTTTGGCCCCTTCCTCCACGTTCTAATGAAAGAGAAATTGAGCGTGAGCGATTTTGCAAAAAACTAACAGAAAATAATAAAATGTGTCGAAAACGATTGAATTCGATCAAATTTAAAATTAAATTAAATTAAAATCTATAAAACACGTCGATTTCATAAAGACAGAAATTTAGGAGCAAAAATAATTTTTTTCGGAAATTCAATTTCTCTTTCATTAGAACGTGGAGGAAGGGAACAAGTCAGCCAGCAGCAACACAAAGTGCCATGAGCTGGTGGACGGACTATACATGCTTGTTTTGGCCACTATTGCCTGACACTGCTTGGCAGCTGAAGGTGTTCCAATGCCATGCAGGCTTGGCTCACGTTGTTCTGATTTTGCACGCTACGCACGGGCAAAGCGTTGTGTGAGCAAAATCTCTGTTTTGACTGCCCTCAGTGCGTGTTGCAGCTTCACAATGTTTTGCCCCAATCAAACTCTGACTGGTTCACACACAGATTTGTTGTATTTACATTTTCCTTCACTAAATCCCACACCTAACCAATCACTCTTACAAATCGGTTACAACTGTGCAGCTATGCGTAAACGGGCTAAATCCCAAACCGCGTTCCAAGGCTCACCAGCCATTGTATTGGGTATTCTGCGTGCTGTTGGAATTTTGTTCGCCACAAATAAACAGCATGCAGCATTGAAATGTGCAAGTATTCAATGTTTGTTGTGTACATTTTGCGGCTGCAAACCCGAAAGTCGGTGTGTACCTATACTAGGGATACGTACAAATACCTAGGGTACATGTAGTGTGCTTCTGTGCAGAATGTACACACAAATAAAATATGCCCAGGTTTTGTGGGAAAGTACATGTACTACGTCTATGTGCCAATGTTGTCATCTTGTTTTTCATTTGTTCCCGCAACAGACACACGCACGCACAAACGCAACATTTCACTTTCCTGTTGTTCAGAAATGTGCACTTTTACTATAAAAATGTTACGTGCTCGGTGTATTATTTACGCGGCCCTGCATTATATGTACGTCTGTCTGTATGATTGCATAATGTCTTGTGTTTCATTCAATAACGTGGAAGTCGAATATAGTGGACAGCCATCAAGGAAGGTTATTTTCCATTCTGGGCTGAGGAGATTTCGCTCATTTCAAACACATTCAAACCACTTGAACAAGTGCATTTAGCCTTGAATATAGGCCAATTGTTCAACCTCCGTCCTCTGTGGGGAAATTTGCGTGCGTTTTCAGAACTGGGAATGGTGGTTGCGAACCTTGTGTGTATTTTTTATTGTTGGCTTGTTTTATATTATTTTATTTTGGCTTTTTGCTTGCAGAAATGCAATAATATTGAAAGTATATACAAGTTCAACAAAGATGGAATCACACTTCGGCGGGTCCGACTGGAGCATTCCAAGTATCAAATGGCCCTCAAAACCCCCATTCCACGATCCGGAGCCGAAAATCCGTCTGAATTCGCTACATTTTCAGCACGATCACATTTACATCCATTATGTCACCAGAGGCGCTGATGGAATGCAGAATGAGCCAAAGCGAATCGCGTATAGGGACATTGTGGGCTGTCGATTGGAAAGTGGTTGGCAGATTTAGTTGGATTGGATGTCTGCACCAAACATTTTTTATAGCTTTTTTATATCGATATAAGACTTACATACGACTTGAGACGTATCAAGACTGTTTAGCGGCATGACAACAAGAATGACTGCTTGTATTGTTGTACTCCCGTTGATGGATGTTGCAATTATGTATAATGCAGTCTGTCCCCTCTATAGTACTGTTAATTGATCTGAATTTTTCCAGATTTCCAAATTTTCTTTCAATTACATTGCGCAGAATAATCGCTATCTGGAGAGATTCACTGTGTGTATGATGCTCAGAGGACGGACTAAAGCAGCGGTGACAATTGGCATCACCGACCTTGCACGTCGCCGACTTTATTCACACTTGTGCTGTTTAATGAAAGATAACACTATGCCATCTCATAATTTTCCATTCGCCTTTACCTGATGTTTCAAGGTGACGACGACGAACCGAGCGCAGTTTATCTCCGAATTGTCAGCTATCAAAGTGAGTCATCCAATTTCGAGCGCAGCAGCGATTGTCTGCGATTCAGTGAGTCGCCCTGGCATGAGAACAACTGGAATTCGGCCATGCCCTGGTATCAGGCGCTCAAACACCGCATACCTGTGTTGTTGGCACGTAAGTCCACCCTCTACGATCGGGGCCCGGCAATTTTCGTTACTGAGATCGAACCTGGTGTCATCAGGGAATCCATAAACTAAAAATTTCTTTCGTACGAAACGTCACATGGCGACCGGACCGATCAGATTGTCATCAGCTTTCACTTGATTATTTTAACCAATTTCAATGTTTTTTTCAGCCCATATCGACCCAAACACGGTTCGATCTCAGATTCGAGCGCATCAACGTTCACTACTGGTGTTGGTCACAGACCGATCTGAGCACAACTTTCTCAAACGGATCAGACCGATTTTGGACGATTGCAATGTCGATTATCGCATTGGAAAGCTGGGTAAATTGTAATTTAAGGCAATAAAACATTATTTAAATTATAAATTTCTCGCTCTATCATTTTGCAGTCAAGCGAGAAGAACTGATCGCGCTTATGGAGCGACAGGACACGCAGTGCTGGGATGGGTGTATGATCGTGGAAGATACGCCGTTCTTTGCATTGGTTGGGATTTAAAAATTGTTGCCAGGTTTGTTCTAATTTTACGAGATATTATGTCATTTTTATCTATATTTTCAGACAATGTACACCTTGTTCTGCCGTGCCGACCGTGTCCAAGCAATGCACATGCCAATCATATGGGTTGGACTACAACATCACTACTCGGACATCAAATTCGGCACTCTGTTGTAAGAAAATTCCTTAAAATTCTAGCCATTTGGGTAGCCTTTTTATCATTATAAGGAAGCAAATTTCTTCCAGCGAAATGAAAAAACGCGCGCAACGCGCGAGATTGGCGCATTCTATTGGCCGTCCACTGTTCGTTCAACGCACCCTGGCACACGTCGAGTCCCCATCAGGTCATCGCCCATTGGTTGACTGTCTCACACTGGGATACACTCCATCCTTACATGTCATGTCGGATCTGCTTATTGACGAAATCACGCAGAACCGGGCCAGGAAAATGCTGCGTGAGTTATCGATTTTTTATTCTTTTGTTGTGTTTTTTAACTACATAGGACAGCAACTTATATTACCTTG
>JASAMV010004100.1:0-21529 GCA_030248065.1 Rhynchonema sp. JSB1_4
ATAATGGTCTGATCGTAAAGGCAGTGGGTGCGGAACATAGGTTTTCGGGGACGAGAAATCTAATGGTGACATTGGTTTTTGAATCCGGAGCTCTTCGGAGCCAGAACCGGAACTGGAACCGGAACTCAGTATTTATCAAGCAAATAAGTCGCACAATACTGGTTTGATCATAAAGACAGTGCGTGCGGTATACAGGTTTTCGGGGTCGAAAAATCTAATGGTGACATTGGCTTTTCAATCCGAAGCTCTTCGGAGCCAGAACCGGAACTGGTACCGGAACTCAATATTTAGCCATGCAATCAGTCCACAATACTGGTCTGATCATAAAGACAGTGCGCGCGGTATATAGGTTTTCGGGGTCGAGAAATCTAATGGTGATATTGGCTTTTCAATCCGAAGCTCTTCGGAGCCAGAACCGGAACTGGAACCGGAACTCAATATTTAGCCATGCAAATAAGTCGCACAATACTGGTCTGATCATAAAGACAGTGCGTGCGGTATATAGGTTTTAGGGGTCGAGAAATCTAATGGTGACATCGGCTTTTGAATCCTGAGCTCTTCGGAACCAGAACCGGAACTGGAACCGGAACCCAGTATTTAGCACAGCAATTAAGTCGCACAATACTCCTCTGATGATGAAGCCAGTGGGTGCGGAACACGGGTTTTCAGGGTCGAGAAATCTAATGGTGACATTGGTTTTTGAATCCGGAGTACTTCGGAGCCAGAACCGGAACTGGAACCGGAACTCAGTATTTATCAAGCAAATAAGTCGCACAATACTGGTCTGATCATAAAGACAGTGCGTGCGGTATATAGGTTTTCGGGGTCGAGAAATCTAATGGTGACATTGGCTTTTCAATCCGAAGCTCTTCGGAGCCAGAACCGGAACTGGAACCGGAACTCAGTATTTATCCATGCAAATAAGCCGCACAATACTGGCCTGATCATAACGACAGTGCGTGCGGTATATAGGTTTTCGGGGTCGAGAGACCCAACGGTGGCATTGGTTTTTAAATCTGGAACTTTTCGGAGCCAGAACCGGAACTAGAACCGGAACTCAGTATTGATCAATGCGAATAAATAGTGTAATAGTGATCTGATCTCCAGTAATGTGTCAGCTGTTTATGTTTCTGGGGTCGGAGAATCGATGGTGACATCGCTTTTTTAGCTCTGACTTGTTTGAGGTGTGAAACAGTAACATGAATACAGTAAAACCACCACAAGGTGAACCTCTACATAGTGAATTCCTTTGTATAGTGAACGAATTATCAGTGTGATCATATGTATTTTCCGTCCACCGAACGAGAAGATGCGCTTACTCGATATAAAACAAAAATACAAGAAGAAAAATGCCTGCTGTCGCGCGGCAAGAATCAGGATATGGTTCTCGGTATCATGCTGGTCGCATATAAAACACCTATACAAGATTGTTTACTCCCCAAAGTGAAAAGATATCAGTGGTTACGCACAGGAGCAAAAGGCGACTAAAAAACATCACCGAAACAGAACAAAAGCTTATTTGCCAAAAAATGAGCAGGATTTAGAAAGAGGCATTGCATTCTTTTCGAAAAGTGAATTAAAAAGCGATACGCCATCAAGGAACCATATTGCGGCCAACGCATAATCGTTTTACCCACTCTTTATGCCGTTACTAGTACGAATCGAACCTGTGACAGCTTGCCGTCGTCGCCTCATTGCGCTATTGGCCGCAATATGGTTCCTTGATGGCGTATCGCTTTTTAATTCACTTTTCGAAAGGAATGCAATGCCTCTTTCTAAATCCTGCTCATTTTTTGGCAAACAATCTTTTCTTCTGTTTCGGTGATGTTTTTTAGTCGCCTTTTGCTCCTGTGCGTAACCACTGATATCTTTTTACTTCGGGGAGTAAACAATCTTGTATAGGTGTTTTATATGCGACCAGCATGATACCGAGAACCATATCCTGATTCTTGCCGCGCGACAGCAGGCATTTTTCTTCTTGTCCAAAAAAAAAAAACCCAAAAAACAAAAAACAAATAAAAAAAAAAAAAAAAAAACCAAAAAAAACCAAAAACCAAAGAGTGCTTTTGCAGGCTCGGGATTTGGCTAGAAATTCCCAGATAAAGCGTAAGGCGCCGCAGTAGTTTCAAATACTTAGTAGTTAGTAAGCATAAGCCCGGCAGCGGCTCAGTAGGGAAGCACGCAACATTCTGAACATCAGGGCTCTACTTCGTGTCAATTTTCTGGTTCTGGCTCCAGAATTTAGAACTGGAACTTCACGCCAGTATCATCCGCGCTTGTGTGACCTATGAGAACCCATACTTCAGTCTGTTAGCAAGCACGTTATATCAAATAACCAGCGGCAAGCCTGGCATTTTTATACACTGCTTGGAACTAGACTGCATCCAAGTCGGCTGAATTTCAATTCAAAGTCACTATTTGAGGACAGACGAGCAAAGCCCGCGGAACGCCTTCACGAAACTTCCTATTTGCTTGAAAACTTGTGTGTTTGACGTATTACGTACATACTTTACCAGCTTAATGATAAACTGGGAAGTTTTCATAGTGCATAGAAGTTTTATCATGTTTACTAGGCTAAATTTTGTTATTCCCTTTATGCGTTTATGATTTCCTTCACTCCTACGTATTCCAGATAAACTCCAAGAATGCCAGTTAAAAATTCGGCCACAAACCAAAATAGTTGACATGTCCTAACAATGGAGCGACTGCAGCAAGAGCCGCCAGAAGCAGGTGCTGCAAAAGAACAAATTAATTGCAATGTATTTTTCATGTTTTTTTTTAATTTTCCAGACAATTTCTTCGCGGACGAGTGTTTTCGTTTGCACAACAAGGCACGGCGAGCGCACGGCTGCCCACCGCTGATGTTCTGCCAGGACTTGGGCGATATGGCCAGACAGGTGTGGTATGAAACATCAACAAATTCCACTAAATCATTCTGATTGTCTCCCTCCTTGGTACTCGGCGCTTTTTGTCATCTGAAGTACCCAAGAATGAGTCGAGGGCATGGCCCACTGGGTGGGTGGAGCAAATTGTCGGTCACAACGATGAAGGCTAGAGACACTTTATGTGGGGATAATGTTTCGGCGTTATATCGATCACAAAAAATGTTACAATTCGTCGCATATTGCAAACTAAATCTGCTGTTTCATTTCCTGTGTCACACTCTCAGATCGCCGATGAGCTAGCCAGGAGACGATTTATGATCTATGAAGAACGCTTCACAGGTTTATTCAATAATTTTGCTCTCATTCCGTTTCAAAAAAGGAGAACCTCAAAGGCAAAATAATAGAAAGTTCCCTTCCAGACATTGGCGAAAATGCCACTTTCTTCCCTCCGCACTTTACGGCAGCCGAATGTATGAAATTCTGGTTGTCGGAAGAGCGCAGATATGATTACGAGGCAGGACACTGGCAGCAGGGCACGAATTATTTCACTCAGGTTCGTTTATTTTATGCAACATATTTGATTTCTTTGAAATTATTTTTGGAAACTTGCGAAATGTTTCGCCCAGTCATAGTAGTGTTTCCAGAAGCAGTTGTATATAACTCGTGGTAAATCAACAATAATAAAAATATATAGCTAAATAAAATAAATGTCTTTTCATTCTGTGGGTGAGTTGTGTGTGCTTGACATCATGCCCATAGGATTGCTATAAATTTGCCGCTTTTTTCATTATTTCAAACAATAATACACAAAACAACAAATACATTAAGGTGGACAATTTTAATTTTCTTCCAGATCATCTGGAAAGCCACCTCCGAAGTCGGTATCGGTCGAAGCCTGATGAAACATCAGTCTGATCCGACACGCAACCAAGCTGTGGTGGTCGCACTGTACCGCCCGGCGGGAAACTCTAACAAACCAGGGGAGTTCATAAGAAACGTGCCCCGCCCTCTGGCATCACGCATTGACGAAGGTACATCTGTGGACATTGTCGTCAATGGGGACACTGGCAATCGACTCAGTTCGACCACCAGAATGGTGAACGGACGGTGATATACAGCGTATAAGAATTGGTCTAAAATGTAGGGTGACTGACACGACAGGGATAAACGGTGTCAAACCTTATCGACAATCCAATGTAGTCTTGTGGTCTTGGTCTGGTGAAGACTATATCGAACTTGGTCCCAACCATCAATCTTTCGAACAGCGTGACGTTGTTCTGCCAAACAGCCACTGTCGTAACGAGGCTCTGCTAGGCTGGTCGAAGTTATTGGCATCATTGCATAATGTCGATTAAGTCATCTACCGAGGCACGATCGGACGGACTGACCACCAAGTTTGCCCCGTGGTACAGGTCAGCTTTCGTTTCAATGTTACAATTGAGTGTCAACCGCCCAGTAATTTTCGTGAATACGTGTTGGAATAAACTTTCAGTTCAAAGTCAATTCTCTGGATCAGAAAATATTGGCAACTTCTTAGCTCAAAGAACAGAAGCGCTACATTAGTTTCTGCTTCACTCATATGAAGAATGCTGCATAGGAAACAGTTGCCTACAATTTTTGGATTCGGAATTTTGGTTGAGAGGGTAACAACGGTTGTCCTGTGTACATGGTCTAACGTAGCATTGTTTTAATAATTTTATTTGAGATTTGAATAAAAAATACATTTCGTTTTTTCACATGTTTCGGTTTACCAGATCAGTGGGTGCAAATTTTGAAAAGTTTAATACCAAAATTTGTCTAGTGTGAGCTTTTATCATCAATAATCCCGTTTCAGAGAAAGGCTGAAAAAAGTGCGAAGATAAACCAGAAAGAGAAGCAACAGCTCAACATTAGACACATTAAAAAAACAGGTAAAAGATATTACATTGTATATTTCGACGGAGGCGCTTCAAATCATTGAGATTATGCTTCCTTGCGGACAAACTATACCTATAGAATCTGGTACAATGATACAGAAAAAACTTTATCAGCTTTAATGAACAATCTGCTAAAAATTATGATTAAAGACTTGAGCACATCTAATTTGATACGTAGACTGACACGAAGCCGCAAACTCATGAAGCAAAGAAAACAAAAATACTCAATAACAATTTCAAGAAAAGCTTCGTTGCATTTAGTTGTGCACCATTTATTGTGAATAAAGTCATTGGTATAAAAATTGGATGAAAAAATAACAAGATGTGCACAGATGACAATAGGACTGAAAAAAATGTGCAAAGCAGGAACAAGTGGATAATCAAGTTAGTGGGCTAGAAATAGAAAACAACAAACAATAGAAAAGTATTTAAAAAAACATTCAAAATTACAGTGCTCAGCGCGCCATGCACAGAAAAACCTATAATACGGTCTCAAATTGTGACCTGCGTGCTTCACAACAGTAACATGAAAATTGAATCAAGAGAAGCTTTGAATGCCCCGGTTCCAATGCAGAAAAAGTACAAATCGACATAAAAACAACAGATTTATAAAATCTAGACCTTCGAATTCAAAGTTTAGCATTTTTGGCCTCCAGCGGTCCGAGACTTTCGTTAATCCAGGCGATCACCAGCGTGAAGTTGACCCCGGCGCAAATTCCTGCGAAAAATTGCTCTCGATCAAAAAAAGATATGGTAACATTATTTGGCGAAAATAAATTGTTTTATTATAATTGTTAAATTATAATTATTGAATGAAACTAGACGGGGCCCGTGGCAACGGCCCGGCTAAAGGTTCGCGCCCGCGCACCCTGGGCTATCTCCGAAAACCCGTTAGCGTACCCAAACCTACCCGTGATAATTGAACCGTGCCCCCCCCCCGAGGGAGGGGGCCACAGACATACATAGTATAGATATTCGAAACTAACCGGCAACCAAAAAGAACGCCGCCATCATGCTGGCTAGACGCGATTTGTCGGCCGACACGACCCTGAGATAGAAAGGAAGGTTGATCAGTCTTGTTTTCGGATTGGTGCCAGTACCTAATGGGCATGACAACAACGGCCACAGACAGCATCATCCGTCTTTTGTATTTTTGTTGATCGTTATTATCTAATTCCAAAATGTAAAATTCTAAACTCTGTAAATTCACCTTGACAATGTCAGCCATGAAGCAGATTTATAAATTGCACTAATTTCTCAATATTATCCCCAAGTTTAGATGCTGACCCTATGTTTGCTCACCGGACTGTCATCACGGGAAAAATGCGAATAAAACTAACTGAGGTCAAGATAATAAAACGTGAAGCCAAAACTCACTTTGGCGCATACATCATGCCCAAACTGCTGAAGTACCCATTCGTGAATCCCATAATGACGCCAGCAAGCACATAAATCCAGTCAGCCACAATCAAAACTGGCCAAGTGCGGAAACCGGGCCGATAATTGCAGAACATGAAAAACGGCACGAACAACCCGCGCAACAGCACCGGAAACCACAACAGGCGCGGACCGGGCTGAAGCAGGAGATACAATGTATGTTTGGTTTTTTTGGAAAATTAGTGAATGTTTCAGTTTTTTAGAGGTGGCAAATTTGTTGATCGGTATTGCCTGGGTCGCTTGTGACTTATGCCGATGTCAATATTTTTGACCAACGTAGAAGTGCTTCAGGCCGGCTGATACAGAAACTGGTGGCATCCGTAAGTCTCGAAATTTCCGGAATTGAAAAACACGTGACTAAAGCAGTGCCGAAACGTTTCACATCACCAAGTTTCAATCTTTGAAAATTTTTGGAAAAAAATGTGAAGAAACTTCAGCGAATAACTTACAAACTGAATGTGATTCGCCGTTGAGCTGCCGGCCATCGAGAAAAAGTTGAACACCAAAAAGGTCGTCACCGGCGTGTAGAGGTAGTCTGTAAGAGGAGCGGGGGACATTTTAAGAAAGAAAATATCAAGTACAAAATTTAATTTTCGAGAAAAAGTTTTTACCTGGCAATGATAAAAATCCGGTAATCGGTCGAATGTCGGACTGCATCGCGGGGAAAATCGTGAGCGTGACGAAAAAGTTGAAGAACACGTTGAACAGTTGCACCCAGATCTGGAAAAAAGCACACATTATGTGTGGTGTATTTTGTAACAAACTTTTGTGTTTTGAGTAAGAGTGGTTGACACACATCACGGACGCTACGTTTATTTTTGCTTTCATCTTTGTGCAGCTCAAATTTATCAAGGTTGCCCATCTCGACCTGTTTGTGCTGTACGCAGACGGGTGTGTTGCACCAGGTCATCGTCAGTGCCAATGCACATCATCATGCATTTTTTATCCATTTTCTCCCTGCTCTTATATGCCCCTTTAACCTCCTTGGCAACAATGGCAAACGGTTTGACGGCGTAAAAACATCGTGTCATGAGTCCACTGCAGCCAGTTTTGTCCTGGTGCTCCTCGGCCAACAGGGACAGTTCGCGTGCGATCGACTTGTCACGTTTGGTGATGCCCATTTGATGGTAGTAGTTGTAGTAGGCCTGCGAGCAAAGTTGGGATCTACTTTATTTAGTCACTGTGGTTGAAGCTAACATTGACATTAGTCACGTGAAACTGGGTGATCGCACCAAGATTTAATTTGCATAAGTCACGTGTTTGTGTGATCAAGTCTGAAATAATACTTCCTGAGCTTTTTGATGCGACTAATAATGCCGATCACCGAGAAAGTTGTGCTCTGAGAGTGACCCTGCAATAGAAACACATAACGTCGTCTGCTGCTAACAAGCAAACTCAACCATTGCTTATAACTTACTCTACCAGATGAAGGTATCCGTGGATTTTCCTCCAAAGAAACTACATGTGTGTACCTGATCCGTCACCCATTCCGTACCTGTTTCGACAACAAGAAGTACATGACCAGTGCAAATACCAGCACCAGAGTGGAGACTGAGAAGTAGACGAGCGCTGCGGTCCGTTGGTTGGGAAAGGCTGCAAAATTTGGGATAAGACAGAATCGCCTGTGTATCATGGTCATCATGAGAAATCATTGACTGAGAAAGTTCAGAGGATGAAATCACTGACCCCAAATGGCAATTATGGATATGACGGAGACGAAAGTTCCGCACAGATTATTGCCGACGACAATGGCCCCCGTGTAGCGACCCTGAAACATTATCGTACAGTCTATCCTCTTTGTAGTGACAGGGTCGGGACCCAGCACGTCGGTCGTTTTTAAGAATTTCGCTATAAAGGGGCTCACTATGAAGAGGTAGCACTGAAAAGGGGGTTGAAATAACAAATATTTTTCGAAAAAAACATTATAATCACCGGAAAATCGGCAGCGAGACCAAAAACGCAGTTTTGATAGACACCGTTGGAGCCATTGAGCAGCACGACTGAGATCATTGTCAACCAGAAGAACGCACCCGGCCCTGAAATTTACATTGTTTAATTTAAATTAAGATTTAGAAATCACTTAAGCTTTGCAGGTGATGAACAAAACCAGGTCGTAATTTTCGGACGCTGATTGATTACAGTATGGATATGCCAGTGCACTTTTTTATTCTTCACAATTTGACTACTACACCTGGTCATCATCAGTGCGCCAGAATTCCCAAGCAGAGTCCAAAACACCATACTCCTTCCCTCATACTTACGCAAGATGAAAGTATTTTACAAAACACTTCACAAAATAAGTGATGCTTTCTACTTACAATCAGTGGAATCCACGATGGCGAGCGCTATGGTCATCAAACAGATGCAGATGTTGACCATCAAGCATGTCACCACGCGCACACGCAGGCTACCCCTGTAAAAATGACACATTTGTTTGTTAAAAGTTACAGATAAAAAACCAAAAAAGAATAAACACCAACGTGACTTGAACGAATAGGTTGATGGCGGCCAGGGTCAGATTGGGCACTTGTGAACTGATGCCCAGATACGATAGGAAGTTCTTGCCGTACTCGGTGGTGGTGCCGTTGAGTTTGTAGTCGACGAAGTACTGAAAAATAGGTTAAAGTCAGAAAAATGGGTATTTTTAAGCTCAGAACTGCTATGTAATTGGTTATTACTTGCACCAAGTGACGTGTCAAAGCAGCATGATCAAATGAAGGCGGATCAGTAAAGCCAGCAAATGCCAGATTCTCGTCTGACTACAACCTGATGCTTCAAAGAAGACTAATTTATGGCTGACAAAGATAAAACCAGAACTATAAAACATGATCCGAATGCACAACAACTCACCGGTGTTATCGTAATGAACATGTTCCATGGCATAAGAATGGCGACGCCGTGAAGTAGAATTATGAGAAACACCGTGTTGAAACTGCAAACGAAATGGTGCAACTTTGTGAAGAGTTTTTGACACTCTAATTATGTGAATATTAGACGCAAAAGTAACAGAGCATAATAAAGGGTAACAGAGCACAATAAAGGGTAACAGAGCACAATAAAGGGTGTCAAGTACCCAGACTGATAAATAAAACGAAGTCAGTGGGTGTGGGTGTCAGTCAAACGTTGGTGTGACACAGAACATTCACCAGGCGGTAAATCAACGCTGTGTCAACCATGATTTCTAAATGCGTCAAGTATGTACAACGGCCGAAATCAGTGGGCATAATCAAGATCGGCAAAAAAGTTCTTCTGAGTCTCACACCAACGGTGGACAAAAAAGACAAACCTATCCAAACAACATTTTGGAAAGGGACACGACTCCAATCACCTGTCCTTCGGCTCCGGTTGGTCCTCCTTGTCCGTCAGGTCCAGCCGTCCGCCCTCGTGGTCAACCATCGGCAGGAATTTGACGCGCTCCGCTGAAACGGGAAAATTTATGAAAACTACAATTTTTTAATAAAGTTTTCTGATTTCTGGAAAAATCTTCTGAAAGAATCTGATATTGTCAGTTGTACATGGTACACTCGTAATGGACTTCAGATATTTTCTTAACTTTCGCTTCACTTGTTACTGAAGCCAGCTTTGTCTGCAATAATTACTTCACGCTTACCAATCAGAAAACCTGGCGCTAATTAACAGTGAAAATGAGATCGGCTGAAAAGAGTAGCATGCAATGAAACGATAGCGGGTGCAAGTCCAGAAAGGTGTAAGTGCAGCATAGTGGAAAAATGTGATAAAAGTCAAGAACTAACGGATAAGTAAGAAAAATACAGATTAAAAGCAAGTACATGTATATGTGCACCTTGATCCAACCCAACACTTCCATAGCTGCGATTCCGTCGTGTGGACCGAGGGCTGATCGCTATAAGAGGTCGAAGCATTGTTGAGTCTTGGCGCGCGAATACCATTTTGTTTGAATCTTGGACGATTCTATGTCTGATTTTTATGAAAGTCTCGAATTCTGATTCCACCGTTATCCAAAACAACACGCGCATGTTTGACAGCGAGAGCGTGTGTGCACTGCGAAAGACCAGAAAACAAGGCACGCACAGTGAGTGACCAAAAAGACGAAAGCTGAGCCCACTTGCCTGCACCAAAGGCACCATAGAGTTCCAAAAAGCGGTATTTTGTTTCAGTTCCACATGCATACAGGTATTAGCAAAAAAGAACCCTGTGGTGCTGCGCTCGCGGTAGTTTTGGGATCAACCCACAGCCACAGCAGACGTTGCACAGTGGGACATCGCAAGATATTATGCAATATATGGGTTGGTGGAAGATCGGACCTGCAACTTGGGCCATACACGCAGTGTTGTGATCATGTGTGAAACATCAACTATAGGCACAAAATTGAAGTACAGTTACACGGCGTTGTAAATGAGGGATACGCTTCGAAATGAGAAACTGATGATGTTTCACACTGCGAAGAGATGAGATATCCGATTTTCCACCAAAGCCCTTGTCCAGAGACCAAACATCTCACTCATTTGGTATATCTGCAAAGTGGACCATTAGAAAAGACCAGGCGTCGCAACAGAACATGCGGTAATTTTTTTCGAAAAGCCACAAGGGGGTAACTGCGTACAACATGAAGCAAAGCAAATTCGAGTCTTTCTCTTCGTTCCATCTGCATGTAATGTTTTTTACCCTTGTGTTCCGGCACATGTTCGGTCGACGTGGGGTCGTTGTTTGGAACGGAATTGGCAGAATGATCGAAGTTGTTCAGTGGGCTTGAAACATTTGCTTCATCAGGGAGGTCGGGGTCACGTTTTTTCGACTTCATTTCGTCATTAAATGTACCGGGGGCGCTTTATCAATTGGTATTAATATTATAGTACGTTGGGGACGCGCAGTCTCTAAAGCATAGCAGCAGTAACCGTTAGTATGATAGTCTTTTTCGAGGTGAAGTCTGTTGGTATTGTAGTCTCGCAAAAAGTGCACTAAGCATAGTGAGGTGTTATAAAAGAACTATCAGGTCCAACAGAGGTACCAATGAAGAGCGCTTTTGAGTACTAAGAGAATTGCTAATCAATGGTGTTAGTTTCAGAGTGCGTTTTCGGGACGGTTGCGGTGTAGCAGGAGGTGTGGAGGGGTTGGGTGCAGTTGGCTCACTGTTATTTTCATCAATTTCATTGATAGAACTCGGTTTCTCCATGGTGGTAACGGATTCCGACAGACAGACAACAACGATATCAAACAACAGATCACTATTAACACAGGAAGCTGCAAAGTCAAAAGTTACGGTGGTAATGGCAACTACAATACCGGTGGCTACAGTCCTATTGATAGCAGCAATACTTGGAGGAATATGGTGGAAGAAACGAGGCAACAATCGAGCCAGATCTACGTGTACGAACTGTTCGGAACTGTTCGATGTGTCGCATACTTATAGCCAGTTGTGAGCAGTTTTGCGCGCGTAATTTGTAAATGTCATCCGCTTCTTTTTAGCCGTTCATACCCAAACAACGCCAGAAGAATTTGAATTTTGTGATCGTACCAGCCTATCCGTTTCATGTTGGTCTCTCCCAGAGTCACAACAAAGTGGCAGTGGTTTGCACGTTATTCACGACGTACCTCCCAGTAGTTCTGACGAAGCAATTTATGAGACGGTAGCTTAGTTTAACCCAACCTCTTTCCCTTATCAGTAGCGTCTAGCAACCAGCCACGTACCTGTACCCTTATCAGTTGCACGACCCAAGCGACGCACACCTGCCGCACCCTGCTTTGTTTTGTGCTAGGTTGCGCTTAACCGACGCCATCGTTATCAATTAGCGTGACAGGCAACACGCAGCAAATGCGCGCCTTTTATTGTCATGTAGTTGTTGTTATGGTTTTCAGTTGCGTAGTTAGGGCCTGAAACAGGGAATTGGTGTGCGTGTGTGTGGGTGTTTGTTCAAAGCTCCTGTTCCCAAGGATGGAATACCCTAATTATTTTCCACCAAAGGGGTCAGATGAGCCCGAGGGGACGGACCACTGGGCCCAATGATGGAATACCCTAATTATTTTCCACCAAAGGGGTCAGATGAGCCCGAGGGGACCGCTGGGCCCAATGATGGAATACCCTAATTATTTTCCACCAAAGAGGTCAGATGAGCCCGAGGGGACCGCTGGGTCCAATGATGGAATACCCTAATTATTTTCCACCAAAGGGGTCAGATGAGCCCGAGGGGACCGCTGGGCCCAATGATGGAATACCCTAATTATTTTCCACCAAAGGGGTCAGATGAGCCCGAGGGGACCACTGCGCCCAATGATGGAATACAATAATTATTTTCCACCAAAGATGTCAGGTGAGCCCGAGGGGACCACTGCGCCCAAGGATGGAATACCCTAATTATTTTCCTCCAAAGAGGTCAGGTGAGCCCGAGGGAACCACTGCGCCCAACGATGGAATACCCTAACGCTTTTTTTTCGATAGCTATCTATGGGCGTACGTCAACAAGCGGTAAACCTTCCCTGTGTGCAACCAGCCACGTACCTGTACCCTTATCAGTTGCACGACCCAAGCGACGCGCACCTGCCGCACCCTGCTTTGTTTTGTGCTAGGTTGCGCTTACCGACGCCATCGTTATCAGTTAGCGTGACAGGCAACACGCTGCAAATGCGCGCCTTTTATTGCCATGTTGTTGTTATTATGGTTTTCTGTTGCGTAGTCGGGGCCCGCAACAGTAAATTGGTGCGCGTGTTTGTTCAAAGCTACTGTCCCCAAGTCGATACGCACGCACACACACGTTTTCTATTATTTTTGCGTAAAGGTTGTGTGGAACAATTTCGTTTGATCTGCTTTGCAGCTCTGCCGTCACTAATCTTGATTGAAAAAGCGCACATGTCATTTTTTGGGTGTGAGCTTCTATTCTCGGGTCAGAAAGGGTGTAAAGCAGCGATATAGCTGAGGGATAATGTAACACCTCACCTGTTAGGCAGCTTTCTTGCTGGTTAGCTGGGTTTCTTGTCGTCAAGTCAAAGAAGAATTGAATTTTGGTGCCCAGATGACCTTTTTAACGGCGAAAATTGATTAAATTCGCTCCAATTTTCTCGCACTGAACGAGGTGAGCAAAAGGTAACAAGGTGAGCAAATAAAACGTATCACAGTGTAAAACGGACTGAACGAGCTAAAACAGGCAAACGAGGAAAGACACGGATTGACTAGAAAGATCATACCCGAGAGATAGGAAAGAAGTAAAACTGTCTTAAAACATTGCACTCACTCACTACGCTTACTCACTATAGCCGAATGGCCAGCAGACACCTTGACCATCTACCTTACACTTATCGTACACGATCGCATATGTCTTGGCTTGATTCTTGGTCACCACATCACGGTTTAACTCGCGAGCGATGCGCGGGGCAACGATGGTGACGGCGCCTGAATAATAAAGGGGGGAGGTTTGCATGATAATCAAAGTTAAAAGAGAGAAAAGATTAGTGACCTGTGTTCTGACGATCTGCCAAATACGCCAAAACTTTCTCTTTCAGCGTGTCGAAATTGAGTTGCTGCGAGGCGGCCGACGTCAACGTGATGCCACGAACCTTTATCGCAGCGCCTGACTTGTCACCCTTCACCCAGCGGTACGCGTACTGTTTAGGACCTTCAAGAAGGGGAAGTTTTTCATATGATCAGTTGTAATTAACGATAAGCTCCACACACCACCACTGACAAACTCCGTGATCGTTCCACCACCCAGCTCATCTGTGAGGTCGCCGAGATGGTCACCGATCGGCGGCTCGTACGTGTCTCCGGGTCGTGTGATGTAGATGATCTGTGAATGAAGGGGAATGACTATTGTGAACCGCATGATTATTTTGGAACATTGAATGAGCATAACAAAAGAATTAACAGAGTCTGTGTCCATGTAGCAGCAACGCTTGCCGAGCGGCTCCAAATACGAATATAATTTGAGCCTGGCTTGCGACGTCACGAATGCCGCGATGATGGGATTGGAGTTCTGGAGAATGATGTATTTTAACTTGTTTAAACTTGGAAAGTGAAAAGATTGAACAAACATGGATCTCTTCAACGAATTCGTCCACATTCCTGTAGGTCACGGCCATCATACTGTCCGACGCCTTGAGGATCGACAGCACCTCAACGGTGGGATCGAACACGCGACGGAAGTAGGCCTCAGGATCAGTGTAGTACTCGGTTTTGGACATTTGACTGCGCTGACCGAATTTTCCTGCATGAGTTTATGTTCATGTTTATCCAGGTAGCACATAATGACACATTATGGTAAAGAAGAAAAAGAACACCGACCCCAGAAACTGTTCAAACACAGCTTGGCTAGCAGACGCAGTCCCGGATTGAATTCGATCTTGTCCTTGTCCAGCGCGATGCCCTCATGCGCATAGTAGTCGGCGATGTAGCGATCCTTGTCTTGTTCGGTTTTCACCCACGACGGCCAGCCCGACGCCTATATTGTTTCATTGATAATGCAAGACAACAAGGGAAGATAACAAAGAAACAACCTGCTGTTTGATCTTCAGGAACGCGTCAATGTATGCCGAGAACAGGCCACCAGAGCGCGTCTCCTGGTCGTACGTCTGCCACTGATCGTAGTTGTACACCTGTGTTGGGTTTTTTTGAATGACTGAAATAATAAAAATATGAAAAACAACATACTTCGATCAACTCCAGCACCACGTAGCCCAAATCCATGGCTTTGTAGAGCTCCAAGTGCGTCCAGCAGCCCGTGATCGCACGTTCCTCGTCTGTATGTGTGCACGCACCGTCGTGACGCTGCACGGCACATGCCCGACACAGATGGAAGAACAGCTTGACGCCAACACGATCCGGCAGCACAGGGTGAATGAGAGACTTGGGCGGCAGCACGCGACACTTGATCAGACCTGCGTACTTTTGTAAATTAGAATTTGAAGACTTGTACAAGAGTTGAATACCTTTGTACGTGCGTTCGTTGATGTTGTCAAAGTTCTCCGTGACGACTTCAGGGTGTCCGACCGGGAATTGACCACGTTTGCACACAAACGGGTACAAACTGCACACGTCCACGTACTTGATCGTTTCACCCTCACCGGCCTTGACGTACATGCGACGACAGTTGGTCCGACCTGCGTGCGATATAATGAGCAAACAATAAGCACTGAATAAACAAAGAACAAAAGAGGAAAGCTAACTAACCACCATAGAAGCCCTCACGCGGGTCCATTGGTTCGCGAATGTCAATGTCTTTGATGAAATCGGCCATTTCAGGATTTTCGGCGCACTGACGCTTAAAGTCGTGCTCCCAGATGATGGTCAGAGTGTAGCCTTGTTGTCGCAGATCGGCCTCACGTTTCATCGTGCGATCGTAGGCGGCCTTTGCAGTCTCACCGTTCGGCAGTTTGGTGTACCGTTTCCGATAGCACACAGGACAACCGTGCCAGCTCTGTAATGCATTAATCAGTATCTACGACCACGAAAACGCAACGTAATTATGATTACTTACGCAGCCGTAGAACTCAAACACGTGGAATGGGTCGTCACGATTCATGCCGTCTACTTTGTATTGACCGATGCGAACTTCACCGCCGTTGCGTGCGTGCTGTATCGCCACGTTTTGACTTTCCGACACCCATTTCAACCACTTGATGGCGACGATGCTGCAATATTGTTGGAAAATAGGTTTTAAAACTTAAAAAGATTGAAAAAACTAACCTCTGTTTCTCCTGCTTCCTATATCCGCCCTCTGGCACAATGGCGATCGTATCAGCCTGCAGGAACCGTTTCCGGAACACTGCCATGCACGTGGCGGCGATGGTCATGGCGACACAAAAGGGATCGAGCCCGTGCTCCTCCAGCATCAGCGTGCGGAAGCGCATGCACGCCTGCATCAGGATTTCCACGTCCTGACGACAGTATTTCACCAACTCGATCATGAAATTCCATTCACGACCGGCGGCCTTTTCCTCAGCGTGCCTGAATAAGATTGGAAATGCACTGACGTTTGTTTTCAATAAAATAAGAAAAGCAATAACCTACCACGCAACCAATTCTGCCCTCTGTTTCTCTTTCAAATTGTCCGGGTCAAACCACTCAATATCCGGGATGGTGCCGACGTAGTGCCAGTTCTCCGGCCTATTGAACCGATGCGGGAACGTTCCCTTGGCGCCCGGAAAGCCCATGGCACCAGGCAACGCAGCGAGTGGCTGAATAACAATGATAATGAATATACAATGACGAATGTCATCAAGAAAACTGTATTCACCAGCGGAATGAAGTTGTACGAGTCCAGCACTCGGATATCAGCGGACGGCACGCGAATCTGAATAAAACAAGCTTTTGTACGGTCTGCTCAGGATGAAGAATGTGAGTAACCACCAACTTCATATAACTCGGTTCCTTTCGTGATGATCTCAGGCTTCAGGCACTGTTTGTGAAGGTATTGGAGAATGAATTGGGAGTCGAACCCTGGAAAATACGTGCACATAAGTTCCAGAACATTAAGACGGAAATGCTTTTTAACCTTTGCCGAAATGTGCGATCAGGATGGAGTGCTTGTTGATCGGACTGAACACCCAGCGACAGAACATATCCAGCGCCAGAGCCCCGGTGAATTGCAGACCGCGAATGTTGCAACCTTCACAGGCCTTCGTGTCGTCCTCCCAGCACTCCGAGCACACCTTGGTGGCACAGGCACAGTCCGTCTCGTGTTTGTGGATGTCGCCGTGCGCGTTTTGGCCAATCACCTGCATTTCACACACTGCTATCATTTGATACAAACGTAAAAAGAAAAAAAGACTGACGAGATCTTGTGTTGTCTCGAAATCGTAGAAGATGTACGATTGTGGCTTCTTTTTCTTCTTCGGCTCCTTCAGACGCTGCATTGTGCAGAGATGCGTGCTGTAGTCGACCTGTTGATGGCACCACCGGCACTTGACGCGTCCACACGAATGATCCGCCTTCTTTCTCTGATGCACCAACTCGTTGCACGTTTCACATCGCCACAACTGTGCACATGTGTTGGTCTCGCCACGTTTGCGGCCATTCTGATCATTCATTGGCGCCTTTTTCATGGCCTGCAGTCCAATAATGAAAGGATTGACGTTGAAACAAATAAGGTGAAAATAACACAAATGGTGAATCAATGATAATACCTTGTGGTTGTCGAAACATTTCTGACCACGGAATTTGCGACGACATTACTGCCACGGAATTGGCTTGTCAGGTAACCAATCGTCTTTTTGACTTTTGCACAAACCTTGATACATTGCAGATTATAATTTAGCTGTTCGTCTAAAAGTACTCCAAGGTACTTGTATGAAGTTACGCAGTCGATTACAGAACCGTTGATTGTAACTTTAGGAATTTGTTTCAATGTTGACCCAGCTCGACGGAACGTCATAATTTTCGTCTTAGTCTCATTTACTTTCAGCAGTTTACTGGCAAAGAAGTTGGCAATTTAGTCTATGTCTTGTTGTAGTTGCCCAGCTGATTCACTTGATTTAACTGGGTGTATGATAACCAAATCATCAGCAAATTTGAGTAATCGGGTAGTTTCACTTAGCTCGGAAATCGGTATGCTATTTATGTATGCGATAAATGGTAGTGGGCCTAATACACTGCCTTGTGGCTCACCGCTGATGACTTCAGTGATATCTGAGAGACTAGTTCCTACACGTACGCACTGCCAGCGATCAGATAGATAGTTATTAAGCAGTGCAGTCAGATGCTCCGGTAGCCCATATTCAGTCGCCAGGCAGCGAATGAGTGACTTGAAGGGCACTAAATCAAATGCTTTAGAGAGGTCAACAAACGTTGCCCAGACATTTGTGTATCTGTCGAGCATGGAATTTACTATTGCATCAAAGTGCCATAAAGCATCCGCACATCCTCGCTTTATTTCGAAAACCAAATTGATAGTTGGAAAGCTTGGGCTCGATATAGGGCACCAGTAAATTGTATAGTGACGCTCGAAGCACTTTTCAGTTATGTACAGAAGGCTTATGGGCCGATATTGTGAGAAACTCGTTGGTCGCGGAACTTTTGGTATTGGTACCGTGACAGATTGTTTGTATGTTTTGGGAAAAACGCCTTCCCTTTGACATCTCCGATATAACAATGTTAACGCCGGAGCAAGTGCCGGTGCTCACGCTTTCAGCACTATGGGATTAAGATCATCTATGCCTGCGGATTTTCGGTCTTTCAGTTTGATTAAGAAATTATAAACAAAAGGAATATCACATAGATCGGATTCAGGGCAATGGAAGGCAGATTCACGATCTGGTGTTGGCACTTGTATATCAGTTTTGTTCCACACGCTGCTAAAATGCTCGGCAAATTGCTCAGCTTTTTCCATTTCGTCAGATATCAGTTTCCCAGTTGAGTTACACAATGGAGGCATGTCAGTTTTAACTTTACCTCTAAGTATTCTTTCGTGTTCCCAGAACGCACGTTATTGACATTGTTAGATACCCAATTTATTATTAACCTCAAGTATATGGGTAAAAACCGTTATTAAGCTTGGGTGATGTTTCAAGCAAAGACACATAATAATAAACAATACAAGGATACATAGAAACGCATTAGGTTACCTAGGCAGGCGCGCGCTGAGCATAAACAACGCATCTGACTGACTGACCACTGGTCAGCCAGCCAGCTAGTGGTGCTGTGCTATGTTGTGTGTGTATGTGTGCGTACGCAGCGCAGCCTAGCGGGTGGTCTTGTAAATAATAATAATAACTGAACCTATCATTTCTTCTCCCTTTTAAAAAGAAGATCGAGAGACAAAAGTGGAAACAAAAAACATCGTACATAGTAAGAATTGCGGTCAAACAAACGTGAGGATTACAAGAAAATCAAAATGCGAAAAGATGTAATTAAACATAAGATACGAAAAACACAAAAACATAGAAACACGAAAATCTAAAAAAAATTGATCAAAACAAGTATGTGATCATGTTTTTGATATCAGAAGGTTGTGCGTGTCCAGGTTGAGGTGGGTAAACTAACATTAAGGTAAAAGTTATGTTGTTGCCATGTACCACAAGTTAAGAAGTGTGAAAAACTGTGTGGAGAAAAACTCTTTTTTTTGTCATTAAGTTGTCCAAACAAGGTTCAAACGCTAAGGTGATCAATCCGTCGCACAGAAACTGTCTAGACAATGTAGTAGTGTCCAGGGATGGCCAATCCCATGAGAGACAAGGAAAAAACGATACAATTTAGTCGCAAACCAAGAATTGCAAAAAAAATCAGCAAAAACGCCGCGCGAACGTTTGTTTGCGTGATTTGCATGTGTGTGCCATGTGAGTGACCAGTTGTGCAGTGAATAAACAGACAGGAAGTCTACGTGGTTGATGATGAACTATTGGAGATAAGGTACTAAAGGGATGGAGTTGGTACTTAGAGGATGAAAACTTGAGCTAAGAAGATGAGGTGTTGTACAGTTAGAGAACAGTTGTGTTTGGTGGTGTTTTAGGAACACTCGTTGTGCTCCCCTTCTCCTCCATGAAACGATGAGTCTGAAACTTGCAAAACGACAATACGAAACGTGCAAGAATGTGTGTCAGGCAAGACACGACGATAAGTAAACGGCAAGCGAAGCAACGAGTGCAGCTTGGGACAGAACTAAATACATTGATACGATCAAATTGCAGCGATAACGCGATAATCCACATGATTTTGTTGTGACCAACGCGTCCGAATGTGAAGATTAGCCATTTGACGGCTGCGAAAAGATGGCGACGCTTAAATTGGGTAGCAAGTAAACGTAAACAACTGAACGAAAGCAACATAATGTAAAAAAAAAAAAAAAAATGTGTGTATAATGCGCAATGTGTGAACGACCGGAAAATTTGTAAATCAGTAAGTGTGAATGATTTCAAACGGACATTAGGGTCAATTAACAGTCAAAACTGAACGTTGTGTTAACTGAACGAAACAAGAGTATAAATGAATTAAGTCAGAACGAGAGTATAAACCGTGCGATTGTGTCTGGGACCTCCTGTTCAGGCGCTGTACATAGTGTTATGTATAGCGCAGACACAGACTAACCTTTTGGTGCGGGCGTTGTGGTGTTCCGAAGCAATGGAACAGATGCGGTTGGAATATATTTATTGATGGACAGATACAGGCAGATAGATAAGAAGGTCAAATGTGGCAATGAATGTGCCTATATATATATAGACAAGGTGGTATTGGGGAAAGCGGTATGTGTGGTATGTATGGAGCGTACGGTAGTAGCTGTTTATGCGTGAAAAACAGCGAGGATACCGATTGGTAGCGTATATGTGTACTATGTATGTACACGTATGTGAGACAACGGCTGGGTCACTCTGCTTGTGTGGGTACGTATGCAGTTGTGTGCGAGCAGGCAACAGCAGTATATATGTGTATGCGATTAGCAGATGACCAATGCGGCAGGCACGAGCACAATACACACAAACCGTGTATGAACAACAAGACACAATATGTGTACCAAGCGAGTGAGACAGGAATGATTATGTCCAAGCCTTGAAGAAAACGCGCAAAAACCGTTAAAAGTTACACAAAAACGAAACCTACTTAAAATTAAGGCCGTTCATAATGTATACTCACTGACTGTTTATTGTAACCAATATCTTCGTATTCAATGTTCGTGTGTTCGGGTGGATGTTGTTGATTCACAGTTTTGCGATCGTTGTCGTTTGACTGTACGTTGCTGCACGAGCGTGAGCGTAAGGAGCGGTGACTGCACGTTTGCACAGTAGAAAACGTTTGACGGACTGCACTTGCAGTGGATCTGGTGCACGCTTGCACAGTAGGACGTTTGACGAACTGCACGTTTGCAGTGAATCGGGTGCACGTTTGCACAGTAGAGAACGTTTAACGAACTGCACGTTTGCAGTGAATCGGGTGCACGTTTGCACAGTAGAGAACGTTTAACGAACTGCACGTTTGCAGTGAATCGGGTGCACGTTTGCACAGTAGAACATTTAACGAACTGCACGTTTGCAGTGACTCGGGTGCACGTTTGCACAGTAGAGAACGTTTAACGAACTGCACGTTTGCAGTGAATCGGGTGCACGTTTGCACAGTAGAGAACGTTTAACGAACTGCACGTTTGCAGTGAATCGTGTGCACGTTTGCACAGTAGACGACGTTTAACGGACTGCACGTTTGCAGTGAATCGTGTGCACGTTTGCACAGTAGACGACGTTTAACGAACTGCACGTTTGCAGTGAATCGGGTGCACGTTTGCAATGAGAACACAGACGTTTGTGTCGACGTTTCGACCTGAGCGACGTTTCGCTTGTAATATACGTTTGAACTGTCGTTAGAAGTTGGCTCCACGGTGCCCTTCGGAGGCACGAGGGGGA